>PVLA01015349.1:0-25721 GCA_004027455.1 Hydrochoerus hydrochaeris
ATTCTGTCTGCTTGTGTTTGCCAGCAACAACAGAGACATGATTTGAAGTTGACAATATCTTTTGTTGTTGTTGTTTTGTTGTTGTTCTTGTTTTTATTTGTTATTTCTCTTTCCTTCCTGTCTTTTTTACCATTTTCCAAAGTTTGCAAAATCTTCCTATGTTCCCTAGCCTTGCTTCTAATCTCTTCCTTCTCTTCTATTTTTCATGAGAATGGTGAACAGGTTTCTTGTTAAACTCCTCCCAGACTAAGCATGACTTTGGCTGACTCATGGGAAGGGTGAATAATACTTTTTATAAGAGATACCCCAACAGTAAATGGGTACAGCAATGCTGAAAATAAATGGACAGATTAATATATATGAAGCAAACTAAAACAGAACAAAATCAGCTAGGGTAGAATAGTATCAGTTAAAGTAGAAACAATGTCAAGGACCTTTAAGTGGAACAGAGAATATTTTATATAGAAAAAGGGGTACAACAGCACAAAGCTGATGTCACAAAGTTTTATGTATCAAAACTCTTGCACAGAGACAAAGATGACAAGTTCTGTTAAAATATAAGGAAAAAATAATCATAGTATGGCATGTTTAAAACATTTTTTCCCAAAACTACAAACAAAACAACAAGAAAGATTTGAGTGTTCTGGCTTTGAATTCAATGAACATTATTTTCAGTTCCTAGGAGGGGTTGGAACTGGGACCTTGAACCACTGAACTAGGCACCAAAGAAAATCCCCTAAAATCCCTAAGATTGAAAATGTTCAGGTCACATTTTGCAATCCAATGCAATGTAAACAGAATTTTTTTCCCAGACATTTAAGTATGATTTATAAAAAAAGAAACAAAAGCATTTTAGGAGGTTGAGGCTGTGTTTAAGGTTGTTTTCAAAAAATATATGAACATATATTGACAGCAATAAATTTATATTATTTTTACAGATCTCCTCTACATGAGTAATTTTCGAAGTATTTTCAAAATAGTCACTTACATATGCATTATTTCACTTAACTATGATTATTTTCACTCGTTTGACAATAACCATGAATACTGAATGCTTTCCCACATTGCATACATAGGCTTGGGCCACAATATGACATCACTCAGAAGGTCAGCAGCTCTGTCAGCTGAAATTGAGCAAATATCAGAATTTTTAAAAGTTGTGATTAAAGAAATTTTTGAACTATTTCTAACTATTTAAAAAATGTTTTATGAGAATGTCATTGTGAAAGAGAAAACTGAGCATTTGACACTGGCTCTTTGGGAGTTGACAATGTGAGCACTTCATGTCTTCACATGGGGATGCAGAGAATTCTTATTTTGAGTGATTTTTGTTGCAAAATGAGATGCATCCAAAGTAAATGAACATTACCTGCACTTGGGAAACTGAGGCAGGAAGATCATTACAATTTCATGATCAGCCTGGGCTTCAAAGTGTGCTCAAGGTCAGCCTGAGTAGCATAGCAGGAACCCGTCTTAAAAAAAAAAAGTAAATGAATAAAACATTTAACTGCACTATAAAATCAAATGCACCAAGAAGCAACAAGAGGACTTTAATAGATGAACAGACAGACATCATTTGAACGGAAAACTGAAAACCAAATGAAGTTTTCAGGGGCCCCCTCTTCCCTGGAAAGCCCAGCTCTGCTGCTTCCAGGAGATCCAGAGGCAGCCCGCACAATTTAGGGTTGGCTGCTGGGCCACCTTGGTCTGCTCTCTTGTTTCCAGACCCGGATTCTTGTCTCTGAGGCTCCAGTTCTCTGGCTCCCCCACTTTCTTCATGTAGGACTCATCTAATCTCCCCATTTCCTTCATGTACGATTTAGAGTAATGGATCCCTGTCCCATGCCCTGCCTACATCTGGGATGGCTTTTGTTTTCCTAATCCTCCCCATTTTTGACCTCTTGTTTCCCAATGAATTTCATTCCATCTACTCCAGCAAAACACAGGCCAATTCATTTATGAAATTCTTGTTCTAATATCTCCCCATTCATGACCTCATGGGCTGGAGCAGTGGGGGACAACTCTCAGGTCTGTGGGAGGCAGGAAGCAGAAGAGCACTGCTGTGGGTAATGAACAGAAAGCTGGAGGTGGTGGATTCCCTTCCTTCAGGCTCCTTATGCATATAAAATTATTAATGATGACTAGTATGATTCTTGGTTTTTATTTTACAATTTTGGGCCAGAAATTTGGATAAGGACAGTACATTTCTCTCTCTCTCTCTCTCTCTCTCTCTCTCTCTCTCTGTGTGTGTGTGTGTGTGTGTATGTGTAGGGTAGAGCAAAGAGGGAGGGAAAGGAGGAAGGAGGGAGAGACAGAGAATGAGAATGGAATAGTATTAGGGAAGAAAAAGGGAAAGCCATGATCAGAAATGTGCAGCATTTCCTCACACCAACAATGGCCACTAGTGAAGCGTGTTTGGAGGAAAAATGAACCTTTCCCTGAAAGATGTCCATGTCTAATCCCCAGTACTGGAGAGGGTGTTATGTTACCTGACAAGGTGGAGTTTAGCTTTCCGATGGACTGGCATTGGGATGGGAGTTCTGTACCTGAGTAAGCACAGGGGCCTTTCTAAATGAAAGACGGAGGCAAGGGTCAGAGGAGGAGGAGGAGGAGAGGGATGAGGTAGAGGAGAGTGAAGAGAGGAGGAGTAGGAATGGTGTGATTGATGGCTTTGAAACTGGCAGGAACCCAAGAGCTAAGGAATGTGTGCAGCCCTGCAAGGTAAAGGCAGGGAGCTGGGTTCTCTCTCCCCAGACCCTCACACTGATGCAGTGATGTGAGCCCTGTGTCTCACTTCAGAGATGTGGTTTCTAGAGCTGTAAGATTTATGTCACTGTAATTAAGCCACTGGTTTTTATAATTTGGTACGGGGAAAGCAGACCTGCCCAGGTGTCTCTTCCCCAGGGAGATTCTCTCTCCGGTTGTAAGTCCCAGGAAGATCTGGCCTTGAGCTACTGTAGGGGCCCAGTTCTGTGGCAGCCCACTGGTCGATGAGGGCTGGGTGATTTCAGAGATGTCTGAACACAATCGGAGGCATGACTAGTGTCTAATTCCCTTTCCCCAGGTCTGTCTGTGTGGCTTGGTGTCATGCGTGATCCTTTGGACTCCAACCTCTTATTGGTAAACAAGGTGGCTGGATCGGATTTCTGTTGGCCACTGGCAGCAGACCCTGGTTTGTTCTTTGCCCTGAGTTTTCTCACTGAGGGACACTCTCCACCTTGGGCGACACAGCCTTCCCCAGTGCGTGCCCTCGGAAGTTCTCCCTCAAACCTTCTGCTCCTCATTTGCCTGGAAGAAACAGTGTAAGGAATAAAGTTTTAATGCAAATTAAATATACATTATTTTTCTTTCTTTTTTAACCACCCTCTCCAGTTGACAAAAACATGGCCTTTGGGACACAGACTGCTTCCAGCTGGAGTGGAAGGAGAAAGAAGTGTGTGATTAAATCTGGCTTCAGGGTTGAATTTTGGAATAAATTATTTGTCATAGCCTAAATAGACAGTAGAGGGCGAAATTGGACAAATGTTCACAACTTGAACTGCTGTGTGATTTCTTTTTTCGTAATTCTGTGTTAGCTGTTTGAAAATGATCAATTTATCCAGTTCATGAAATAATTAAAACAAAAAGAGAGGATAATGTGTTTAATACTTATATACTCTCTGTAAACTAAATTGAAATTTCATAGTGTTTGTATTTAATTCTAAAAAAAAAACCTAATGAAGCAGCAACTTTGAATCTTCTATTTACCCAAAAGTAGCACTATCATTAATTTAGTTTGTCCTAATTTTCATGCTCTTTGTCTTTAAACTACACAATGATGTATCCATTCATATTACAAAATGTTGTTCTGTAGATTTAAAACTGTATATAAATCTTATCATGCTTTGCTTCCACCTATTGCACTTACGGGTTTTTTTCTAAAGCATTCCACAGCATTTCTTTATTTGTTTTTTATGCTAAATGTATCCTTCATTCATTTATTTAAATCACTGTTCCATTAGGAGAATGACTGTCCGTAATTCCTCAGCTTTCCCTGCAAGCACGATGCAGAGTGTGAGCTGCTGTACAGATTTTAGGAACTTTCACAGGACCTCAGCTTGGAGATGAGCAGTATGTGGAAACAGCCTTCCTGTGAGTAGCACCGGTTGCCTGCAGAAGCATGTGGGATAAAAGGAAGTGAAAGAGATACACACATTTTGTAGTAGTGTTGTAGTGTTTGCTCTTGTTGCCAATTAAATTCTTAACATTTAGAGCTCATTGATTTTTGTCCTTAGGTGAGTCCAATGGAAGAATTGTTAACATTGTTACCGGAAGCTTAGACATGTGTTTCTCCAGCCTTTCTAGTGACTTCAGGAACCAACTGGTAGTCTTTGTTAGGTTACTCTTCTGTTTATATTGGCCCTAGGCTGGACTAGCTTGCAATAGGAGCCTCAGCTGATGCATAACGATTTTCTTCTCTTGTACATGTTTATATTACTTGATTATAATTTTATGTGGACAAGATCGAATTTATATTTTCAGTCAATTCACAAGTATTATTTCTACATTATTTTCTTTTCACTGTTGTTTTAATGTTTAATACTAATGATTATAAAATAATGTAACATTTAATTAAATCATTTTATTTGGGGCATTTAGGTTATTCCTACATTATATTTACTGTGAACATTATAGAAATAATCATTTTTATACATTCAGCTGCTTTTTAAAAATTTTTATTTAAAGAGGAAAAAAGCAAAACCGAAAAAGGGGTAGAAACAATACAGAATTTCAGAAAAAAAAACAGTAAGAAATCACTAGTTGATAAACTACATATTGTCTTCTTAGATATAGTTGTTCAAGTTATAAAATTAAAGCATTTAGAGTGGACATTCAGTGAGGCTGCAAAGAAGTGCAATGATCCAATAAGAACTTAGCAACATGGTTATCAATCCTACACACTTAAACATAAATGGAGTTACATTCTTTAGAGCACTTTTTGTTCCTCCTTTTACTTTAAAATTTTTTTTTATTTAAAGAGAAACAAAAGCATGTAAAGGTTAGAGATAATACAGAATTCCAAAAAAAAGATAAACAATAAGAAATGACTAGTTGATAAGCTACATATTGTCCTGTTAGAAATAGTTGTTCAAGTTACAAAATTAAAGCATACAAAGTAGATATTCAAACAGTGAGAGTGTAAACAGCTATGCATGTATGAATCTCTACATGTATTCCTATCCTTTCTGTATTAGAGGGAAAAACAAAACATAGCAAGACAAAACAAACAAATTCCTATAAAAACATGAAACCAAAAAATCGTAAAAACCACAGTACAAGGTGATCAATAATGATTACTGTGTTATTTCTTATTATCTTCAATAGAATTGTTTATATCATCAGGCATCATTGAATATAGCAGTATAATTGAATATAGCAGTACATAACAATATTAGTAAAAATAAAACATTGTAGACAGTATAAAACTTCAAAGGCAGGTAATAATCAAACCAGAGTGGATATTCTAGTGAATCTTATCATCTTCAGTGCAGTTGCCTAAACTCTCAGAGTTGATACTATCAATCATAATAGTTTTGAATAAAATCTATCAATACAAAACAACGATTTAACAGACTAGATTTGATTACGATCAGTAATGGTAAAACAGTGTAGGTTTTACAGAGCTTTAGGTTAAGTTAATAGGAAATTAAGGATGATTACTCTACTATATCCTGTTATTTTTGGGATTACTGTCTGTGCCCTCAAATCTAGTACAGGTAGAGACAGAATATAATATATCTAAGCAGAATGGTGTAATGTGGGTTTTAAATCCTGGTGCACTATTAACAATACAGTGTATCAAGGCCATCTATGTTAGAGATTCTAGTTATCCTTCTCTGCCTCATTTCTGCTATGCTATTTTTCTGCCTTTGTTTGTCTAGTTTTCTCCTTCGTTCTACTGCCTGCCCCACTCATTGAGGCCTTTCTGCCACTGTTCCTAAAATCCTGTTATTTTTTTCTCTCTCTAGAATGTCCTTCAGTATTCTCTGTAGGGTTGAATTGGTGGTCACAAACTCGCCCAGTTCCTCTTTGTCATGAAAGCATCTTGTTTCTCCATTAATTTCTAGTGACAGTTTGCAGGATACATCAATCTGGGCTGGAGATTATTTTCTTTCAGGGCTTGGAATACTTCACTCCAAGCTCTTCTTGATCTGATGGTCTGTGTGGAGAAGTCAGCCATGATCCTGATGGGCTTACCTTTATAGGTAATCTGTTTTTTTTCTCTGATGGCTTTTATTTATATTTATTTATTTATTTATTTATTTTCATTTTCAAAATTTTATTTAAAAAGAAGAAAAAAAAGCAAAACAAAAAAGCGTAGCAACAATACAGAATTCTAAAAGAAAGAAAGAAAAAGAAAGAAAAGGAAAATGAGAAAAAGCCCCATTAAGAAATCAGTAATATATAAATTACATACTGTCATCCTGGATGTAGTTGTTCAAGTTATAAAGTTAAAGGGTACATAGTAAATATTCAAACAGTCAGACTACAAACAGTTCTGCTCAAAGACCCAACAAAGATTCAGCAATATGGTCATCTATTTTACACACTCAGACATACATGCAGTTATATCCCTTAGAGCACTTTCTTTTCCTCTCTTTTTTACAATAGCAATTACACAGTTTGGTTTTATTACACTCTTAGTTCTTATTTACTTTTTACACTAGAGACACAGTATGATATCTATAAATATGATTCTTATTTATTTCACTAATGAGGATAGTCTCAAGTTGTCTCCATTTGCCTATGAAGGCCTCAAGGCCACCCTTTTTATAGCTGAGTAATATTCCATTGTATAAAAATGCCACATCTTTTTCATCCACTCTGCAGTAGCTGGCCATCTTGGTTGTTTCCAGGATTTAGCTATCACAGATTGTGCAGCTATGAACATGGGTGCACATATATCACTGTGATATGAACTTTTCAGTTCTTCTGGGAAAATACCCAGGAGGGGAATAGCTGGATTGAATGAGGCTTCCAATCTTAGTCTTCTGAGAATTCTCCATATGGATTTCCATAATGGTTGCACCAGTGTACATTCCCACCAACAGTGGAGCAGTGTTCCTTTTTCCCTGCAGCCTCGCCAACATTGGTTATCAGTTGATTTCTTGATGGCAGCTATTCTTTCCGGAGTGAGGTGGAATCCCAGTGTTGTTTTAACTTGCATTTCTCAAATGACCAGTGATGGTGAACATTTCTTTATGTATTTATTTGCCATTTGTATATCTTTCTCTGAGAACTGTGTGTTCATTTCAGATGCCATTTTTGGAGAGGGTCTTTGAATTTGGGGGCTTGATGTTTTTCAATTCTTTATATGTTCTGGACACAAGTCCTTTGTCTGACAGCTTTTAATATTCTGTTTTTATATTAAATTTCTGGTATCTTGATTATTATATGTCTGGGTATAGCTCTGTTTTGGTTGTAGTTGGTTGGAGTTTGGTATGCCTCACATAACTGAATGTCATTTTCTTTTCCTATGTTTGGGAAGTTTTCCTTAATTATTTCTGTGAATAGCCTTTGTAATTTGCCTGTATGTATTCCTGCTTCTTCATTCACATTTCTTATTCTTAAATTGTAGATTCTCTTGTCATCTTCTTGCCTTTGTATTGCTACTGTCTGTTTCCTTGTTATTTTTAAGAGATCTTTCCTCTCATGATCACACATTGCAAACTTGTCTTCAAGTTTTGAAAGTCTATCCTTAGTTTTTTTTAAGGTATTTTCCCAGCTTTCAATGGAGTTTTTAATTTCCTGGTATTCTCTTTGAATCTGCTTCATGTATTCTATATTTTCTTTATATTCTTTATCGAATGTTTCTCTTTTTTTTGTATTCCTCTCTTCTTCCATCTGTATCTTCCTGAGAGATGCTTCCTGAGAGAATTTCTTTTATTACTTTACTTGTATCTCACTTTACCTGATTTAATACTTCAGTTTTGAGCTTGTCTACAAGGTTCCAAAAATATCTCTTAATGTCCATTGAAGCCATGTTTGCTGTTGCCTGTTTGTGGCCCTCAGTCTCCCTTGTTTTTCCCTCTCCTGGATCAGGGCTCTCAGGGTTCTGGGCTGGGGGCCTCCTCCTGCCTCTCTCTCCTGTCATGGCCCTGGCTTCCTCCAAACAGGTTACAGTACAGGTCCCAGACCCCTTCCCTATTGGCCATGTTTCCTCTGAAGCACGCTGGCAAGGGACCTCCGCCCTCTCCTGACTGCTCTTGTCACTGAGGTGTAAGCAGCGGTTGCCTATGCCTGCCCCTCCCCTCTGGGCCAGCCAAAATTCAGGGGCCTTCATCCGGTTAGTGTGTGCTAGGCACAGGGAATCGATTTGGGTCGGCACATTGGGTCCTGGCCTGGGGCACGGCCCAGTCCAAGCAAATCCCATGAATCTGCTCTGGGGAGGGAGCAACCAACTGAAGTCACTGTCACTCCCAGTTCAGGTTCCTCCTGCCGGATTCCAACATGTCGCCCATTTGGTTGCACCCTTCCTGTGTGTGGGGGAGTCTCATTCCCAGCACTGACCGTAGATTAATGAAGGTCCCTTTGCCAGCTCCTCTCTCCATTGGGCTTACCAGCCCCCGACTTCAGCGTTGCTGTGCTTCCTGTGAGTGGCAGCTGGAATGAGTTTGGGCAGCTCTGCCAGCTGGTGAGGATTCAAGCTGGCACAAATTCAGGCCAATGCAAAGTTGGTGGGTTGCATCAAAAACACTGTGTCCTGTAATTTTTAGCTATTCCAGTAGTCCCAATGTATTTGATGAGCTTTTTTACGTTTTAATTTCTACCTGTGTCAAGAGGATCCATCTCCTTCTTTCTTGGTCTGTCCAGGGTGTTTTATTCTGGCAAATGAGTTGTTTCTCTTGGGAAGCTTTGTATTTTGTTGCTCACTGGTTGACCATCTTGACTGCTCCCTCTCAGCTGCTTTTTTTCTTCCTCTGATTCCATTCTTACAGTCATCCCCACATGTGCCTTTTCCACCAACTGCTCTGTTGCTTTCCAAAATATTGTCCTATTTTTTTCAAAAAAACTTCTGAAACCCTAGAATATAGAATATTCTCTAAGAATTTTAAAACTGTTTCCTTATGTGGTGGTTAAGCATGGTTGTCAATTTGAGAGGACTGAGAGATAGGTAGAAAATTGATGGAGTGTCCTCTGGGTGCATCTGTGTTTCTAGAGAAGATGGGCTTGTGGGTCACAGCAGCATCCCGTCATCTGGAGGCCTGCGTGGAATGAAGAGGTGGAAGAAGAGGGAAGCTGACACTGGTGCGTGCTCAGCCCTGCTTGAGCAGGTGGATTTTCTGCTGCTGTTGTCACTCATGCATGTCAGACTCCAGACTCTTCAGCCTTTGACCATTGACTTCTATTTAGAACTTTCCAAGGGGATTTCAGATCATTCCCCTTGGACTAGGGTTCTCTCCTTGATCTGACTTGTTCTGAGGCTTCCAGCCTTTTAGAGAGAAAGGCTGCCTGATTCCACAGGACTCATTCTGCAGATGGTCAGCGTGGGACGGGTCAGGTTCTGAGCATGTAAGCCAGTGTAATAAATGCCCTCTTATAATTTTATATTTTATTGATTCCATTTCTTTAGAGAACTCTTAATAATCTACTTATGAGAAAATATTTTGATTTTGATTGGGTAGGCTTTATTGCATTCTTTTGGTTGATAATACTTAACCCCAGATTTTCCTATAAGCTATAGTTTTATCTTGTTAGGAGCAGAACTAACATCAGAACTCCATGATGCTAACACTGTAATTCTTGTGCTTTTAACTTCCTTTAAGCACCTTCTAGGCTCTGGGCACTACTAATCTGTGATGCTACAGCTGTGAACAGGACAAAGTGAGCCAAGTTTTACTCTCATGGATTTTGCCTTCCAAATAGAAATAGACAAGAAAATAAGAAGATAATTTCTGAGAAGCGTGTCATGAAAATGCCAGTGGGAGTTTGGTCCCCTTTTGCCTCTTCCTTCCTTCCTTCCTTCCTTCCTTCCTTCCTTCCTTCCTTCCTTCCTTCCTTTCTTTCTTTCTTTCTTTCTTTCTTTCTTTCTTTCTTTCTTTCTTTCTTTCTTTCTTTCTTTTTCTGTTTTTTGCTTCTCTTCATCTTTGCATCATAGTATGTCCCAGCAAGAGACCATTACTGGATGCAGCCTCTGTGTCACTCTAAATTACCTCATTTGTGACATTTTGTTCCAGTGTATGTGAATTAAGACAATAGTGAATGTATCTTCAATAAGAGATCCAAAAATTCAGATAGATATTCTTTTCAATTATCATTGTTGGGAAAACTGACTATCCATGTATGTAATGAAAGTGGATTACACCATACAGAAAAATCAACTAAAAATGAATTAAAAACCTAACATAAGTCTCTGACAAAACTAACTAAAAAAAAAAAAACAAGTAGGTAAGTTCCACCCTCCTCCCACCAGGAGAACCTTGGAGGAACATTCCAGCTGACTTTGTATCTGAAGAATCAGACCCCTCTTCCCAAGATTAGGGTTAGAGTCCTTTCTGCTTCATTCTATTCTTTGTGTTGTTTTTAGTTTTCCAGTTTCTCTGTGATTTCTATTTTTCTTGTCCACCCTTTCTTGATTTTGTGAGGTTCTCTTTCTCCTTTTCCTATAGCTAAATTGTTTTCCAGGTGTGTGGATTCCAGATCCTGGAGATGCTGAAGGATGCTGCCAGACTTCCTTTTGCCCTCCCTCCATTTTCCTGCTGGTAACATCATTTTGTTCTTCCTTCCGATAGAATAATGTATCAGTGTGTACATGTACCACATTTTCTTATCTAGTCATCTGGTGATGGGCACCTAGGCTCTTCTCATACCTTTGCTATACGAATTGCACTGCAATAAACATGGGTATGCAGATATCTATGTGGTAGACTGACATTAATTCTTTTGGCAGTAAACTGAAGAGTGTATACCTGGATCAAATGGTGTCATTGTTTTTATTTTATTAATTTTTTGTGAACTCCACACTGATTTCCATAGTAAATGAACTAGTTTGCATTTGACTAACAGTGTAGAAGAGCACCTCCCACCAAGGCTAGCATTAATTATTTTTTATATTTTTGATAGCCATTCAGATTGGGTGACATAGAATCTCAGTGTAGTATTGATCTGCGTTTCCTTAATGAGTAAGGATGCTAAATATTTTTTCATATATTTTTTGGCCATTTATACTTTTATTTTTTAGAAGTATCTACACAATTTATTTTGGCTAGTTTTTTTTTGATATTAAGATCTTTGAGTTCTTAATATGTTGTGGATACAAGTCTTTTCATACGTGGGAAGAGTACCTGGTTGTTAATGTTTCGATTTAAATATCTCTACAAAGTCTCATCTGTTTACACCTTTTGGAAAGTGATTGGATCATGGGGCATTGTATTCATCAATGGATGAATCCATTGAGATATTTATAGCTGAAGGTGCTGTTTGGAGCTTTGGCCTAGCTGGAGGTGGGTCAAGGTGGGCATAACCGGAAAGGGTGTGTTTCTGTTTCTGCCTCCTCCGTTCTTTCTCCCCACTTCCTGGCTGCTACTTCCTGTGTTCAGCAACTTTTCTCTGCTATGCCCTTTTACTCTACGTATTTTGCCATGCAGCCAGCCAGACATGGACTGAATTCTCTAAAATTGTGAGCCAAACACAATTTTCCTCCTTAAACTGTATGTATTAGGTATTTTGTCCCAGTGACAGGAAACTGCCTAATACAATGGCAAATATTTTCTCCCATTTGTAGGTGTCCCTTCACTCTGTTTATTATTTCCTTTCCTATGCACAAGCTCTTTAAATTTGTTGTAGTCCCATTTGTTGATACCTACTATGATTTCCTGTATTACGGGAGACCTTTCGGGAAGTCTTTGCCTGTGCCTATGACTTAAAATAGTTCCACTCTGTATTCTTTTAACAGTTTCAAAATTTCAAGTCTTATACCCATGTCTTTGACCTTTTTTGAATTATTTTAGTATAGGATGAGAGACACAGATCCAGTTTCTGTGTCTGCATGTGGATAACAAATTTTTCTAGAAACATTTGTTAAAGAGGCTGCCTTTTCTGCATCATGTTTTTTCACCCCTTTGTGCAGAACCAGATGGCTATAGTTGCATGAGTTTGTATATGTGTTTTCTATTCTGTTCCTTTGGTCTTTATGTCTATTTTTATACCAATATGATGTTGTTTTAGTTTTTGTGACTTTCTGATGTATGTCAGAACCTTGGATTGTGAGTAACTTACACTTCTAGTATACTGAAAGATGAACAAATATTTCTAATAAATTTAAACCTATTAAACAAGCAACGTCTTGCAATACGAGTAGTATGCATTGCTTCAGGTCACATGATCACAACTGAGCTCATGGTCCCCTCTTCCCCCCGAATGTGGGTGATCGTTTGCCAACAGTGAGACACTACAGTGGAGATTTCATCTGCAGAGGAGGAGGCGAAAATGGTAGAGGACACACTCACTTCAAATGAGATTACAGAGATATGTAAAATATTGGAAATTGTGTAAAATTTTGTAGAAAAGCACCACCTGAATAAGTCTGTAGCAGTGTGATAAATCTATTAACAACAATCCAATAAACACATTTCCATGACATTCTCAAAAGCAGGCAAAAAGCAAATGTTGTTAGATAGGTTCCTTGTTAAACTTACATGAAAAGAAAAAGATTCCATTGGACCTGTAGAAAGCAGTGATTCTCCTGGTGAGAGTGAGTCATCCTACCTCAGTGGTGGTGAAACTTTTAGAGACCAAGTGCCCAAACCCACTTATTTATTGCAAAGCGCCCCTGCAGTGAAACCTGAATGCTAGGCTGCTAGTGTGAGTTGGAGGTAACTTGGTTCACTGGGGCAAACTGGCTCATTTTCTGGCAGAGAAGGCTCTATGTGCCTGCTGTGGCGTGCATGCCTTAGGTTTGCCACCATAGTCCTACACAATAACCCTCCTTTCTCTTATCTCCCTCCTGTGGACAAGGTTTTCAAAAATAAGCACATGTTGATTTATTTATTTTTCTTTACATTTTGTGATTTCTTTATGATTTTGCACTATATTACAATATTGTAACCATGTTACTGTATGAATATTTATGGGTTGTAGAATGAACCACCTGAGTTTCTGTTATTTCTTATGGGGAAATTCACTTGATATACTAGTGTTTTGGAGTACAGGCCATGATTCTGCAATGAATTATGCTCGCAGACCAAGGTTTTACTATATTCTGAACTTGGATATGAGATGCTGCCAACACTGCTCTTTTTGCTCAGGATTGCTTTGGCTGTTTTGAGCCATTGTGTTCTGATAGAACTCTTAGGATTGTTTTTCTAGCTTGTGAAGAATGTTACTGGTATTTTGATAGTTACAGTACTGAATCTGTAGATCAGCTTTGGCAATATGGCCTTTTAAAGGATGTTAATTTTGCCAATCCATGAAAACTTGGTGAGGAGCTTTCCATCTTAGTGTCTTCTTCAATCACTTTTTCACTCTTCCATAATTTTCATTGTAAAGGTGTTTCACTTTCATGTTAGGTTGATTCTAAGGTATTTTATCAACGTTTTTGAAGAAATTATGAATGTAATTGTTTTCTTCTTTTTTTCTTAGCAGTTCCCTATTGGTTTGTAGGTAAATTATTGAATTTTATGTGTTGATTTTATATGCCACCAGTTTGCTGAACTTTTTTTTTAAAGCAGATTTAAAAGTTTTCTACTGCAGTTTTAAGGTTCTTTTAAGTAAAGGACCATATGATTTTTCAAATGAGAATAATTTGACTTCTTCCTTTCCTACTTGTATCCCTTTTCTTTCTTTCACTTGCCTAATTGGTCTGGCTAAAATTTCAAGTACTGTGTTGAATAGGACCTGTAGGCATGAGCATCCCTTCTCATTCTTGATCTGTGAGGGCATACTTTCAATTTTCCCTCATTCAGTATGATTTGGACTGTAGTTTTGTGGTATATAGTTTTTATTTTATTGACAAAAGATCCCTCTATATCGTGATTCTTGAGGGTTTTTATCTTGAAAAGATGTTGAATTTTGTCAGAAGCTTTTGTGCATCTGTTGAGATGGTCATGTGTTTTTTAAAAAATCATTGATTCTATTCATGTAATACATTACATTTATTTATTTAAATATGATCAAAGATCCTTGGGATGGAATGGACTTGTTCATGGTTTATGATTTTGTAATATGTTGTTCAATTTTGTTTGCAAGGATTTCAATTAGGAATTTTGAAGCCATCCTTATGTTTTGTCTCCTCCCTCTCTTCTTCTTCCTCATCTTCTTCTTTTGTGGCACTGGAGATTGAACCAGGGACCTTTGCATGGAGAAAGTGAGCAGGGTCTCTCTAAGTGGCTAGGTTGCCCAGGGTGTATCTAAGCTTGCAAACCTCCTGCCTCAGCCTGTCAGAGTGCTGGGTTGTAGCAGTAGTAAGCCACCATGCCTAGTTCATTTTTTTCTTCCTTTTTTGATCAAATTTACTTGGTTTCAGGGAACACAGTGATACTGGATTTGTAGAATGAGTAGAATGAGTCTAAACACTTTCTTTCCTTTCTATTTCATAGACTGGTTTGAGGAACATTAATTCCTCCAGTTGGTAAGGTTCAGCAGTCAGTCAGTCTGATCCTGGGCTTTTATTTGTTGGGAAAACTTTTATAATTATTTTAATCTCATTGCTTGATTGTTTTAGATTTTTAATATCCTTTTTATTTAATTTTTGAAGATCATATGTTTCTAAAGATTTACCAATTTTAGATTCTCAAATTTAATGGGATCTAAGTTTTCAAAATAGTTTCAAATTGACCTCTGAATATTAGTGCTATGTATTACAACATTGTCTTTTTTGTCTAATTTCATTAATTTGAGGTTTTCCTCTTGCTTTGGGTTACTTTGGTTATGTGTTTGTGGCTATTTTATAGTTTCCAAAAATTAACTTTCATTTCATTGATCGTTCTATTGATTTCTTAGCTACTATTTAATTAATTTTAGCTCTGATATTTATTATTTCTTTCCTTTTATTGGATTTAAGTTTGGCTTGTTCTTCTTTTTCTAGGATATTGAGAAGCACCGTGAGGTTGTATATCTGAGATCTGTTCCATAGTTAAAGTTAAGCACTTAGAGTTATGAACTTCCCTTTCATGAACCATTCCTGCATCCATAGGATGAATCCTACTTGTTTGTAATTTATAATATTTTTGATGATTTGCTGCATTCCATCTGTTAGTATCTTGTTGAGAATTCTTGCATCTATGCTCATGGTTGAGATTGGCCTGTAGTGTTGTTATTTGGTTGAATCATTTTCTGGTTTTGGTATCAGGAATGAGTGTGGGAATATTGCCTCCTTTTTGATTTCATTAAAGAGTTTCTGGAGGAATGGCATTAGATCTTTGCTAAATTTCTTGTAGAATTCACCAATGAATCTGTCAGGGCCTGGGATTTCCTTTGTAAGTTTTTAATTTCATTTTCAATTGCATTGACTGATATTTTGTTATTTAGAATTTCTATATTTTCTTGATTCATTGTTGTCAATTTCTATTTCTAGCAATCTACTTCTTTTGTGTTTTCTATCTTATTAGAGTAAAGGTTCTCAAAATAGGTATTGATAAACTTTTTGATTTTTGTAATATCTCTTGTGATTTATTCCTAATTTGCATGGATTTGTGTTTTTCCTTTCCTTTTTGTGATACCATCAGATACATGTTTATCTTTTTAAATTTAAATTTCAAGGAACTGAGTCAGCATTTCCCAAGATCAGGCTGTGCTGGAACTTAGGCTGCTGAGCAAGAAAGCAACCCGCCCACCTTCCTGGTAAGCAGCTGTAGTTCCAGCAAGCAGTGGGTGAGCCAGGATGAGAACCAGTCAGTATCTCCCATGAGCCTACCACTGCAAGAATCAAACATCAAAAGATAAAGACTGGCAGAACGGATCAAGAATCAAACATCCCATCCGCCCTCCCCCTACCATTAGCAACTGGAAGCTAGAGGTCTGAGCATCTCTTGGGAGGATGACTTTCTGCAATATAGCAAATATGGGGATTTCCTTCTATCATCTCTTTGAAGGCAAATATTGCTTTCATTCTGATTAATTGTTTTTCTCTATTCAATATTCTGTTTTGATGGGTTTTATCATATTCTGTTTTGGGTTTGATTTTGCTACACCTGATTGAATGGACAACTATTGTGAAGACAACGAGATATACTATGGTACCTATTACTGTTATCCTGCTACCCTGCCCTGAAGTTCTGTACCAATTTCACTGCACTGTCTTGATTGGCTTTGTTCTGTCTTGTTCTGTTGTACTTTCCTACCTTCAAAATAAATTTCAAGGAACCAATTCTTTAATTCATTGATTTTTTTTGTATTGCTTTCTTAGTCTCCATTGCATAAATTTCTGCTTTGATGTTTATAATTTCCCCACTTGTATGAATTGTGGGCTGGACTTATTTTTATTTTTCTAAAAGTTTGAAGTTCAACATTAGGTTGTTTAACTTGCTCTGTTTTCCTGATATGACAATTCACTGATGTAAAATTTCCTCTTAGTACTGGTTTCATTACTTTCTATAAGTTCTAATATATTTCATTGGCATTATCAATGAAATGTCTAATTTATTCTTTAATTTGATCTGTAATGCATTGGTTGTTGAATAGGTTGATATTAGTTTCCATGGAATTTCTGTGGTGACATTGCTTTCCAGTTTCATTGCACTGTGGTTAGAAAATATGCATGGAATAATTTCTGTTTGCTCACATTTACTAAAGCATGTTGTAAGAGCTGGTATGTGGTATATTTTGGAGAAGGTCCCATGTGCATCTGAGAAGATTATGTATTCTGATATCATGTGAAGGAAAACTCTCAAGACATTTACTAATTCCATTTGTTCATGGGTTTGATTTAGTTCTTCTGATATATTTTTGTTGATTTTTTTGTCTAGTTGTGTCTGTTTGTGAGAGTGGGAGCATTGTAGTCCTTCATTACAATTTATTTGATTTTTCATGCCTGTTAATATTGTTTTATGTAATTGGGTGCACCTGTATTTGGTGAATATATATCTATGATTGTTATCTCTTCTTCTTTGAGTTTTCCTCTAACAAATATGTAGTTACTTTTTTTCTGTTTTGATCAGTGTTGGCTTGAAGTTAATATTATCTGCAAAGAGAATAGCTATCTCTGCTTTTTTTCTGTTTCCTGTCATATGTAATATTGTTTCCACTTCTTCAACTTACAGTCTATGAACTTCTTTTTGAGTTGAATGTGTTTCTTGTATACAGTATATTTTATGATCTTATTTCTTGATCCGTTCTGCCAGTCTTTATCTTTTGACTGTGAATTGAGACCATTTACATTAATGGTTATAACTGATACACATTGGTTTATCCTTCCCATATTATTTCCTCTGTGTTTATCCTCCTTGGTGGCTTGTTTATATCAGTGTTCTTGGAATTGTGGTCTTCCTTTTCTCTTTCTAGAATGTCTATCAGAGTATTTCAAATAGCTGATTTGGTGGTAATGATATTCTTCAGTTGTTCATTGTTGTGGAGGTATTTTATAGTTCTATTAATTCTCAAAACATTGTTTTCCAGAGTACATCAATTTTGGTTAGATATTGTTATGTTTAGGGCATGAAGTACTGCACCCCAGTGTCTCCTTGACTTGACAATTTATGTTGAGAAGTCTGTTGTGATTCTAATGTGATTTCATTTACAGGTGATTTGTTTTTTTTTTCTGACAGATTTTAATATTAATTTCTGGAACCTTGATTATTATATGCCTTGCTGTAGATGTAATTTGATTATGGCTATTTGGAGTTATGTGTCTCACTTAATTGTATGTCAAATGCTCTATCCATGTTTGATAAGCTTCCACTATTACTCCTTTTAACTGTTTTTTTTGTGGAGTTTTCTCTGTCTCCTGCTTTCTCATTGACTCCAGTACATTTTATCTTGATTTTTTTTGCCTCATCTTGGATTGATTTTTCCTATACCTTGCTATTTTTTAGATATCTTTCATTTGGTAGTCACTAACCACATGCCAGTCATCTAAATCTGATATTCTGTCTTTGTATTCATTCAATCTGTCGTGTACACTTTCAATGAAGTATTTATTTATTGATTGGTTTTTTTATTTAATTTTCAATTTTAAAGAGAAAAAGTAAAATAATAAAACAGAGTTTCAAAAGAGGTTAGAGGAATTACATTATTTATTACATTGCATATTGTTGTCTTCATAGTAAGTATTCAGAGTACAATACATGATATCTCATCCAAACAATATTAGTGCAAACCTATCTTCTCAATGAACTAAGAGAAACTAGCTGTATAACCATGTCAACTATCTTGTTTATAGACATATTTTTTCTCTTTCCTTTTCTTCTTTTTCCCTTTCTCCCATCACAGTTTGCCTTTCCATTTGATGTTGTTTCATAGATTACAACATCTGTCATACATTTTTGATTTTATTTACTGGTTTGGTTTCTCACATTAGTGAGACAATATGATGTTTACACATATGGGTTTGATTTATTTCACTCATGAGTACTATCTTGAGTTGCATTCATTTACCTATAAAGACTCAAGTTATCCACCTTAAAAATAAAATATAATGTTTTTCTTTTTTAAGTTTGTATTTTTATTAGCACATATTTGTGCATATAATGATCATATTCTTAATGGAAGGTGGCCTATGTGCATATGACATCTCAATTGTTTTTTTCATACATGTTATCATTTTAAATTCATAGGATTACCTGGCAGATGGTATATTTCTCCGCATTGAAGATGTTATGTATTGCACTTTCTATTAAAGTGTTGTTTGACTATGCGAAGAGTAAGAATCACTCCCCAGATATATCTTTGATGTATTTGCAGTTGGTTTAGAGAAACTGCAGAGCCCAGCAGATACAGAAATGGATGTGAAAAACTGTCCTCATATTGATGTGTCTTTAGCAAACAGTAGATGTAAGCAGAGACTTTTCTTAGTTGGCATCTCTCCTTTTGCCTGGGAAAGAGTTTATCCTAGGAAGAGACTGGGGATCTGAAGTCTGAGATGGCCACATGTGGCTGTCACTGGTAAACTTCCTCTGTATAGGAAGAAATCTCTTGCTGGCTGTGCATCTTCTCTCCTCATCTCAGGAAGAGAATTTACAAACTTTTAGCTTACAACTGGCTTTTGTATAATCTCTTTCCCTCCTATGGCACTCCTGTGAAGCATAACAATAAATTTGTCACATAATGATTATATGTGGATTGATTTTTTTGTCAGTTTATTTCAGAGACATAATGAGTAGGGTGGTGAGACAATTATCTTTCACCAGTAAAGCAGTTTCAGGAGGAATTTAATCCAAGGAAGAAGAGCTAAAAATAAAGAGAAGATCTAGAAGGACATGTCAAGTGTTGAAATGTCAAGTGTCTCATGGTCAGATAGATCTTTTCTTCACATCATGGGTGGAAAGCCTTGGTAGAATTGTCCTGGGAACTGGAAGAAGAAGACAAAGGAGCAGGAGGAGGAAGGGAGGAGGAGGACAGGAAGGGTGGGGAGGAAGAGGAGGAGGCGGAGGAAGAGAAGTGGAGGAGAAGGAGAATAACAACATAGCAACTTCTTTTTTAAAAAATAGCTTATTTGAGGTTGAAGTAGGATATTTAAAATATTTTTGCTTCTGTCATGAATCATGCAGAAATTAGGGACAATATTTTCTTTTTTCTTTTTACTTTGTTTTTATTTAAAGAAAAAAAATGAAACAGAAAGAGGGTAGAAGTAATATAGAATTTCAAAAAAGAAAAAACAAAAACCAAAAACCGGTAAGAAATCACTAGTTGATAATTACATATTTTCCTCTTAGAAGTAGTTGTTCAAGTTATAAAAGTAAAGCATACAAAGTAGACATTTAAACAATGAGACTGCAATTAGTTCTGCTCATCTATCCAACAAAAACTTAGTAATATGGTTAACAATCCTGCACACTTAAACATACATGCAGTTATGTCCTTTAGAGTATTTTATTTTCTTCTCTTTTTTTTACAATAACTATAATCAATTCTCGTAAACTGTTTAGAAGTTCTGCATATGTATAAGTCTCTATATGAATACCTAGTCTTTCTGTATTAGTCAACAATACAAATTCCTAGAGAAACACGAAATGAGAAGGACATATAAAACCACAATACCTGGTGATCTATGGTTGTCACCATGATGTCTCCTGTTACTTTCAATAAAATGGTCTATATCATCAGGCATAGTATAATTAAGCTTAGTGGTACATAGCACCATTAATAATAATTGAACATTGGAGACATTATAGGACTTCAAAGGCCATTAATAATCAAACCAGGATGGGTAGCCTATTGAATCCTACCATCCCCAGAGTAGTAGTCTCTTACCCCCAAAGTTGACACCTTCAAGCATACCATATTTGAATAAAATCATTAAAGACAAAACAGTGATATAGCCAATCTTCTCTGCCTCATCTCTGCTATGCTATTTTTCTGTCATTGTTGTTTACTTTTCTCCTTCATTCCATTGTCTGCCACTTTCATTGAGGCCTTTCTGTCATTGTTCCTGGAGTCCTGGTTTCTTCTCTCTCTAGAATGTCCTTCAGTATTCTTTGCAGGGTTGGATTGGTGGTCATGAACTCCCCCACTTCCTCTTTGTCGTGTAAAAAATCTTGTCTCTCCATTAATTTTGAGAGACAGTTTTGCAGGGCACATCATTCTGGGTTGGAGGTTATTTTCTTTCAGGGCTTGGAATATTTCACTCTAAGCTCTTCATGATTTGATAGTTTGCATTGAGAAGTCTGATGTGATTTTGATCAGTTTTCCTTTATAGGTAATCTGTTTCTTTTCTCTGACCACTTTTAATGTTCTGTCCTTGTGATGGATTTCTGGGATTCTGATTATTATATGTCTGGGTGTAGATCTGTTTCGGTTGTAGCTGGCTGGAGCCTCATATATTTGAACATTACTTCCTATGCTTGGGAAGTTTTCCTTAATTATTTCTGTGTGTAGCCTTTTTATTTCACTTGTATTTGTCCCTGCTTCTTCATTCACATTTTTTATTCTTAAGTTATAAATCCTCTTATCAATTCTTTGTATTGTTACTTTCTGGTTCCTTGTTATTTTTAAGAGATCCTTCCTTTCACAATTATACCTTGCAAAATTATCTTCAGGTTTTAAAAGTCTGTCTTTAGTATCTTTTAAGAAGTTTTGCCAGCTTTCAATGGAGTTTTAAATTTCCTGATATTCTCTTTGGATCTGTGTCATGTATTCTAGGTTTTGTTTATATTCTTTACCAAAGGCTTCTCTCCTTTCTCTGGGTTCCTCCATTCTTCCATTTGAGTCTTCTTGAGGAACACCCAGCATTTTTTTAAAAAATAATCTTCTTATATCTTGCTTCACCTGAGTTAGAATTTCAGATTTAAATTCATTGATGAGGTCATGGAAGTATTTCTTTATTTCCGATGAGGCCGTGTCTGATACTGCCTGTCTGCTGCCCTCAATCTCCTCTGTACTCATCCTTCCTGGGCTTATTTTCTGGGTGAGTGGTTGAAGGCCTTTTGCTGTTTCTCTGTTTTGTCATGCTTCTGGTTTCCTCAGACAGGTGAACAGTGGAGGTGTCCGGACCTTTACATACTGCCTTAAGTCCCTCTGCAGCTTACTGGCTGAGGCAGTGCTGCCCTCCCCTATCTGCTATTGATCTGTGAGGTGCATGCAGGGATGGCAGTGTGGGCTGGCCCCTGTCCTCTCAACTAGTGAGTGACTTCAGCATGTTAGACTGTGCCCTGCCAATGTCATAGGTTCGGGACAGCCTCGTCCATGGCTATTGGGTCCTGACCAGGGGCATGGCCCAGCCCAAGCAGATCCCACCAATCCACTTTGGGCCAGGAGCCGCCAACTGAAGGTGCTGCAGCCATTGATTCAAGCCTGACTTGCCCAAATCCAATATGTCATCCTGCCGGTGATCTTACTCTGGGGAATCCAGTTCCCAGGACTCACCCAAGTCCATGTAGCTCTGCTTGTAGTGTTCACACCCTGTTTCAGTGCCTCCTCCTGCCAAGGTTCTCGAGCTTAGCAAACCCTGGCTCTCGGAAGGCTGCGACCCCCGCTGGATCATGATTTGCCGGACTCTTAAGACATGCCCAGCACAGCTACTGGTGCGTACCCAGCTCCAGCCCTCCATCCACACTTCTTCTTCTTCTTTTTTTTAAACTTTATTTATTTTTTTTCTTTTTCTTCAGTTTCTTCCTGGGTTGTGAGAATTTCTCTCCTTTTGTCCGGTCCTCTCCATGGTGTCAGATTCCAGCATTTGAGTTGATTTTCTCAGAGAGGCTCTCTTATCTCAATTGGCCATCTTGGATATCTCTTGGGATTAGAGTTCTTAAGGTCTCTGTATCTGTACTGGTCATAGTTTCAGATTTGTATAGTTGCATTGCCAGTTTTCTTCTCCAGGATGGTCAAAGTTAGTACTGAACTGGGAGCCTATGGCGGAAAAGAGAGGAAAACTAGTTACTCTGGGTCAAAGGATATAGGAGTCCTGTTTTGTAAGAAGGTCATGTCCTAAGAGAAGTATGGGGCACTTAAGCTCATTTAGGAACTGATGGCCTCCAATCTTGGAGGATCAATTGAGGCAAAAACCTCTTCTCAGAGCATGGTTCTATGTTCCTGAATACCTGGATTCTTTCTGAAGTCAGGGGCATGGTGGCTTGAGCAATAACAGAATATTCAGCTCTTCTATGCACATGAAGGGCATAGTCATGTTCCCAATTTTGATGGTGACCCTGGGTTGCCAGTGGCTCTGTGAAGTGGAGCCTTGTCTGTATTCTTCTCTTTTGTCAAAAAGTGAAAAGAATGGCTTGGTTTCTGGGAGCCCTTTGCATTGGTCTTTGGGATGGTATCACAGGCAGAGGGGACATTTATCCTTCCATTGCCCAATTTGTTTGCAGTGGGCAAATTGTTTGCTGGTGAGCAGGTAGGTTAACCACTAGGTTTATATTGAAAATCATTTCTGGATTTTCCTTTTGTGAAGAGCCATTGATGAGGGTTCTGGGGCAAGGGTTTGCTCATGACTGTGGCTGGGAGAGTAGCCTGCTGCTGAGCACTTTGATAAGCCTCTTGGCATCTCTCCTTTTTTTGCTTTCTTGTCTAGATTTACAGTCTCTTTGAGTTATCTGAAGAACTTGGTTGGTGTTCATACCAGCAAACCCGTAGACCTTCTGGATCTTTTTATGAATGCTCAGGGTGGACTGAGTTATAAAGACTGAATTTACCATCTGGTGATTTTGGGGGACCTGCAGACCAAATTGGGAATAAGTGCAATAGGCTTTGCAAAATCATTCATAGAATTTGCCTGGGCTTTCGTTGGGATCTTTAATCACTTTTGCTATTTTTGACACCCTTATTGCCTTTTTACCTCCTTCTTAGAGGCTGGCCAGGAGAGCCAAATGGCATCATTCAAAAGCCACAGTGCCCTCTGCAGTGTTACAGTCCCAATTTGGCCATGTTGATCAAGCATTCACTCAAATCAGGTACTGTTCTTGGGGCCTGAAATCAAAGCAAGGTGCAAGTCCCTTCCAGAATTCAGAGGCATTCTTCTGCAGTGAACAGGGTCTAGCAAATGCTGGCTGTCATCCCAAGTAGGCAGATGGGTCTGGATGACTGCATCAAAGAGGTCCATCAGGATCTGAGGCTTTTCAGAATGTGATGGGGTGTGGTGTTTTCAAATGATATCAGTAGGGGAGAAAGGGTGATAATATCTAACAGACAGTTGATCTGATCCCAGTGGGCCTCCCGGTTGGACACAATGGCTTCTGCAGTGAAGATGAGGGGAGGTTGACCAGAATGGGTTCTGGCAGGCTGGACAGGGCAGAAGGTAGTGCCAATGGTGACAGTAGAGTTGGGGCTGCAGTGCTGGGAGAGGCAACTGTGATGGAGTTGCCACTGGAGCCTGGAGTGGCTGATCCAGTGGATGCCCTGGGGCGGTCACTGATTGATCAAATATGGCACCGCAAGGTCATCTTCAAGGTCAATGGGCAGGACAGGGTAGGTCTTCTTACTTTTAGGAGCTTCTTTAGTTGGAGACTTGTGGTGGGTTAGCTTGCTTTGACCACCAGGCAAGCCTCTTTCTCTTGACAGTTGCAGACATGGAACCAAGGTGTGGGGTTTTGATACAGTCCCAGCCAGGAGTTCAAATCAGGGAATTGAACAGGGTGATCATTTGGCTGGTAGTCTGTTACTGTTTGCCAATTCCAGCAAAAGATTTCTATATTCAGAGTTCCCTTTGGTTCCCATGCAGGACACAAGTGCAGGCAGTTGACCTTACAAAGGGTACAGAGTCACTGGGTTTTATTTCCACTCTGTAGTCATCTGAGAACCCTTTTTCTTTAACATGCGGTCTAGGACTGTGGGTTACTCTGACTTTCACCCATACTGACTCCCTTCGATGTATGTGTTGAACCTTTGAACACTGGTACAACAGAGACAGGGTGAGTGCCCCTGTCAGAGTGAGAGACCAAACAGGAATTTGCCTGGCCTCTTGCCTCTTGGCAACTTTGGAGAAGCTAAGGAGAAGAGTCACTTAGTCCTCCACTGTGTTCTCCCAAGCCTGCACAGAGAACTTGCTCGAGATGCCTGGTTAGACATGTCCATGGAACTCTCAGTTAGGGCCCACTCAAGCTCCATATCTCTGAGACCCCATAGAAGTCTTTCACCATGCAGCACAGATGGAACAGTCTACTGCTTACAGTGTCCATTCACAGTCAGTCCATACATTCATCCACTGACACACAGAGGTTAAAATCTTCCAACTTCCAATCTTAGGAGCAAAATCTAGCTGAAATCATAACTGTCCTGACTAATGCAGGTAAGGAGTGATCAGTTACTCCTTCATCCATGCAGAGATGTATGAAACTGACAAATTGATGGACACCCCAGGGCCCAAACAACTTGTGTTCTGTTCAAAGGATGGGTACTATGAGGGCACCACTGTTGGCAGGTTTCTTTTCCTAAACTTCTGAGGAGACTCACAGAAAACCTGGAGAGTGCGCCATCTTGTCAGTGGATAAAAGTCAAATCTCAAAGAATAGTAAGCATCCACTGGTCGCTGAGAAGGTCAGCACAGTACCCTTCCTAGTCAGGGAATCATGAATGTTATGGAACCTGTACAGAACCAAGAAAGACACATGCATCACAGAGTTAGGAAGACAACCAACTTTAGTATGCCAGAAGGCTCATGGGGATTATTCTCAATGCATCAGTCCTGAGGCGATCATTGGGTTTGGCTTATATAGGTTGTTGGAAGCAGGAAGTACAAGTGGCTTGAAAACATGGTGAGTTTTTATAGCATACAATTAGCTATTCTTTGTTGCTGGGCAGACAGTCTTTGAAACATGTAACAAACAGGATATGTTTGTATTCCAGTAAGTGTGGGTTGTACAGCTGGGTCTTGTCAGGCTGAACTTGGTCAAGCTATCTTTGGTTTACAGCTGGGCGGAGTCAGTCAAGGTCAACTGAGTCTAATGGTCTTGTTATGTGGCAGGCTGGATGACCATATCATGTCTTAATATGGTGTTAGATTATTTTTATAATTTTCCATCACATTCTAGTTTCTTTTCCAAACCAAATATTGGAAGCAGCAGAACCTTCCAAAGCAAAAACTCTCGCTTGGGATTCTACCAGTGTAGCTATTGCCAAGCAAGTCCTGAATAAGCCTCTCAAGGGTAGAC
>PVLA01015350.1:0-25727 GCA_004027455.1 Hydrochoerus hydrochaeris
ACTTACATGTACTATAATTTTCCTTCCCTACAAATGACCAATAGAAACTGATGAGATATACATATCCAAATTGTTCAAATTGAAACCATTTACATAGTCTGTACCTGGACATATTCAAAATGGAAATAAAGATCCTGGTCTTCTAATTCCATTATGAACCCTAAAAGGTAGTTCAAAAAGCTCATTAAACCAGACAAATTAAGTATTTTCCTTGTATGTAACAAAACTTAAAGGGTTACAAAAATCTTCAGTAACAAAAATAAGCATTATTGAAATGCAATACTCTCACCAATCAAAATTAATGCAAATATCCATGATGATAACATATCAAAATAATAAAGCTAAAATCAATGTCTAATTTTTCTCTTTGTCTCAGTCTCCAATATGACTCTAAAAGGCATTAATTTAGAATGCTGTATGTTACCAAATCCTTCGGAGATCATAGCTTTTGTTTTCCATAAGAATGCATATCTTGACTGCTAAAAACTGGCCTAAACTTGGTTATCTACTTAGTGGATCAGCAAATGTGCACCAAGTGGCTACAAAAGTCATCTGTCATGAGGACTCAGAAAGAATGCTCAGGCAAGAAATTACAAACTTATATATTCTAATTCTTGTTGGTAGTTATTATGTGTAAAAGCAGAAGTAGTACTGCCCAAACATCTCCTGAGTGGGATAAGTAAATGAAGACAAAATAAATTAATAGTCCTCAGAGACATAGCGTAGTGACTGAGTGGGGTCACAGTTTAATTACAAATACTAGAGAAATCCAGCTATAGAATAGATTGAATAGAAACCTATTCAATTGAAATGGTGAGTATTCTTATGCACTGTTTTTCAATAATTTCATTGATTATATTTTCATGACAATAGCTAAGCAAGATATCAAATAATGCATTCTGGTTGTTTTGGGAAGTAATTTTGTTTTCTAGAGAACAGCAATATACGTAAACAATATATCTGTTTTGTTATAATTTTTCATCTCCTAAGACAAGGCACATGGGTTGAGAAAAACAGGAAGCATGGGAAAGGTCATTAAGTAGTTACAGATGTAGGACATGTGTCTTCTAGTATTGGGTTTATCACCAATTCATGGTGTGACTTTGGGAATGTACTTTCTATCTTTGGGCTTCAATCTTTTATATATAATAAGGGAGTTAGAATAGATTATCCCTAAGGATTCTTTGAGCTTGTCAGTTTAGGCCTAGTAGAAAATTGATTTGGTGGATAGGGACAATTTTACTTAAAGACTGGGAATGATATGAATAAAGCTTGCGTCCTTCCCTCTCAAAATTTCACCACTTGATGCCTAGCTGAGAATCCTCACATCAAAACTGTTACAGCCTGGACTCAGTGTATAGTCCAAGACCCATAGATTTAAGCAGTCTATCCTAATTCACATAGGCTTTTCTTGTCATGAACTATTCCCCATCAAAATATCGCTTAGGACTAGAGACTGCTTTTAAGTTCAAAGCCATTATAATTTGATAAATGGATTTAAGCTAATGAGTTAATGATAGAACTGGAAGATATGATCCATTTGAGCAGAACTGTTTGTAGTCTGAATGATTGAATGTCTACTATGTACCCTTTAACTTTGTAATTTGAACAACTACATCCAAGATGACAATATGTGATTTATAAACTAGTGATTTCTTAGTCGGGTTTTTTCTCATTTTCCTTTTTTTTCTTTTTCTTTCTTCCTTTTAGAATTCTGTATTGTTACTACCCTTTTTTCTGTTTTGCTTTTTTTCTCTTTAAATAAAATTTTTAAAATGTACAATTGCTATTGTAAAAAAGAGGAAATAAGTGATATAAAAGATACAGCTGCATGTATGTTTAGGTGTGTGGGATTGATAATCATATTTCTAGGTTCTTGTTGGATTGTTGAACAGATCTGTTTGCACTCTCACTGCTTTAGTGTCCACTTTGTGTGCTTTAATGTTGTAACTTGAAAAACTATTTCTAAAAGAACAATATGTAATTTATCAACTAGTGATTTCTACTGTTTATCTTCTTTTTTTTTGAAATTCTGTAATATTTCTTTTTCTGTTTTTTTCTCTTTAAATAAAAAAATCAAAACAAAAAAAAGATATGATCCAAAACGTTCACAGGGAGCATTTAGGTATTTCCTCAGCAGTTTTCTTTAAATATTCATGGACATCATTATAAATCCAGACAAAAGAAGCACAATATCATAGAAGGAGAGTAAAGATGAGGATATACATGGCTTGAAACCCTCATGTTATATGTTTAAGCCTCTTCAGCAGCCTAGATATGTAATAAATCAATAAATTCCATCAGCACATGTATATTATGCACCAAAAAAAACCATGCAGTTTTGATTGATAAGTCTGATGGAGACATTGATAATTATCAATTGAGTTCTATAATAATTTGTCATTTGTTAAAACTTATTGAGCATTTTAAATAAAAAATATAGGTCTTTGCAGCATTTTATAAATCATTGTCAAAAATCTATAAATCACTCTTTATGCTTTAAGTTTTACAAATCAGATAGCTGAGTCTCAGGAAATGTATGGAACAATTCTAAATTGTAAAGCAAATTAATGATAAATCTAGGACTAGAACCTAAACTTTAATTCAAACTTCTTATGTTTTTTGTCTATATCACATTTTCTCCCCATTATACATTCTACAAGGAGCATGTGGAGTTGTCTCTTTTTCTCATGTAGTCAATATATTAAAAAGCAAGCTTCATATTGTTAGACCCTATCAATTTTATAAATCAGATAGTGGATACAAATCACCAGAAACAAGCATTCCTTTTTTATTTTCATTTGTTGAAGTATCAAGGAATACAATATTCTTTAATATGTCCAAAAATTTCTCTTCATCTCTGTCCCTAACTCACTGAACCCACATAGAAATAAAAATTTACAAACACTATTTATATTGTGTTCCTCTATTTCAACTGATGCCCAAGACTGAAAAGAAGTAACTAAATAAGATAATTTTTTGCACTCTGGTCCCTTTCCTGCTGCTATACTTTGTTAAGCTATCAAGCTAGAATGAAAGAATGGAGTTAAGGGTAAGAATTTGTTATAAATGAAGTCACCATGCTAGGTGTTACAGGAGATTAAAAAATGGACCTTTCACTCTAAACTTAGCAATAACCAATAACAGATGAATTGATAAATTGAGAGGTAGAATGGGAAGCCATCTGGAAATTTCTTTAGGGTATAGACCCAAAAATGGACCTTAAGTTAGTTGAGCTATTCCATATACCATTTTTAAAAGTTGTGATGTCACTGACCTATAAAACTCATGATTCTCTTTTGTATTTTTTCAGCTGCAGAATTTCTATTTTGCTCTTCATAAATATTGCAAGTTCATACTTCACCAAGGATACTGCTGTCATGTGTTGAATGAAATTTGTCAGATGAAAGACAGATAAAACTCAATTTTCCCAATTTGTTTTCAATCCAGTAGCACATAGTATTCTACAAATTGTACAGAGGAATTTCTGAGATTTAAATGTAAACTGTCCACTCAGGATCAGCGTGATGATCCATAGTTTTGAAAGAGAAGTATATTCAATCACACTATTCTCATCAATAGAAAAATTAGGAATTTATTTTTGTTGTGCACAGTTGTATCTCTATTCAACCTCGAAGGATCATGACAAAATTCAAGGTTGAGGGTCAGTCTCTCTAAAACCATAATTTATACAAAAGTTCATACATATATGTACCAACTTTTTCTTAAATTTCCTCTTGGATAGGACATAAACAAGGTGTAAGTGTATGCACAGCAGGAAAATATGATCAAGAGTAATCAACATTAGCAGAATGACTGACCTAAAATCTTTTTCTTGTATTTGTATCATTTAATTCAGAATTCTAATATGACTGAATTAGATAGTTACTACTCTGAACTCCTAAATTTAGGTAATGTGAGGTACATTCCAATTAATTTTTTGTAACACAGTCATACACTGAGCTATGAATTTGAGACAGGCATAATGTAAATTCTTGGTAATAAGGAGAAGTTTCACTAACAAATACAAGTAAAACTCTACTGTTCCTTCCAGTGGTTAACATGTATCGCTGGTTTTGTATATAAAGCATCAAATGTTTTTTCCACAAATTCCATATAATAAATGTAGAAAGCCAGCTAACTACATATGTAAATAAAATCATTCTATTAGACCTCTTTAGGACTTCCTCTAAGTACATTTTTTTCTGAACCATTTCTTTGTATCGATTTTTACTTGTACCTAAAATCTTACTTTTCTAATTTTTGACAGAGCTCTATATATGCAATTCAGGGCTTTTACTTTTAACCTTAGTACATTACAGATCATATTAGAGATAAAAGACAAACCTTTTTATAAGCTCTAATATGATATTTTCCTATCACATAAAGTTAAGTACAGATGAATTAGTGACCCTATTTAAGGCAAAAAGTGTCATGAGGTTGTAGAAATTCCAAACCCTTTTATGTTGTAATATTTAGTACATAGTGTTTTATGCTCCCTAAGTAAATAAGATCTATGAGGACAATAGTTATATTTTATGTTTCTTGTAACCTATATCACACTGGAAACATAGTAGGTGTATCATAGATATTAGCTGAAAAAAATTAAAGTGTTTCAATTATGCTTTTTATAATGTTTGTAAAATTAATTCTACCCTATTTTATATGTTTTATTTATTCCTCCCTCACTTCCAGACTCACTTAGTCTAAACCTAGTTAAAAAAATTGTACTGTGAAATTGATACACTTTAACTTGCTTTATTACAAATTCTTTTAATTCTCAAGTGGAAAAGTCTAAGCATGAGAGTTGTGACTTTTTTATATATAGACAGCATAGCATAATGTAAAGAGCTTTGACAATTATAGTAACTGCATTTGAAACTCTACTAAATATATTTAACTTTTGTATGTTACACATGCTTCAATAAACATGGGTTTGAAACTGAACCAAGACAGTAGTATAACATTGAGCAAGATTTTAAGATTTTAAACATTTGTTTCCTTATCTCTAAAATGGAGAAAATAATAGTCATTGTCAGAATGTAAGACATCTTGCCTAATTTTTAGCACAGCCTAAATGTGTAATAAATAAGAATCAAATATTTTTATTGATCAAATACTCAAGATCAAAATCAGAGCCAGTGTCAACAGGTTGTAAAGACATGCTAAATCCCAGGTATTAAATAGGTACTTAGTTACTGAATAATTTGTCTGGAGTAATTACTAGGTAGATACTTGATTTAAAAAGGGTATATATTTTATAGAAAAAAAAATCACCATCTCAGGAGCAGCCTGAATCAGATGATGATCTTAAATCAATGGAAACACTGGGCTTACTTTCAAGTTCACATCTAGAGCTATGAGGGGCATCTGAAAACTCCTAGATATACCTCCAAAAATACTAAATCACATTGGAAAACTTTTCTTTAATTAAGGAAAATAGATTGAATTCCTTGAACTGAAGGAAAAGAACAAGGCAAAAACCTAAATTGTCCAAGAAGAAATTAAATCAGTATGCTTAGAAATGAGACTAAGAAAAACAAAACTTCCGTTTCAAAATGAAGTTTCCAAGCTTAAATAAATATAATTCCATGCCCAATACAGTACTATCTGGAATTAAAATTTTACTTTAAAATGAATTTTAGGTATAAAAATAAATTCATTTTATCACTATTATATTTTTACAATAAAATATAATAAACTCATCACCACTTGTTTGAAGAGTTTCATACTCTTTGTTCCAATTGTGAAAAGTGTCTTAAGCTTGAACTGCGACTATAATAGAGTAACACACAGTCTTTAGAGGAGACTGTATTAGGGTGGTTCACTGTTATCTTCCATTTTTATGTGCTCAAAATATATCCAAATTCCTAAACACGTCATTAAATGAAAAGGATAGGAGAAAGAGTGCATCTTTTTCCAGTATATTCATTCAGCCCACATAATGGAAGTATAACAACATTTGGAGAGAAACCAGTTTGATTAACCATCATGTCAATATTCTCCAGGACTAGTTTAGCCTGGGATTTTACTTTGGTCATACAGGTTTTACCGAAGTCCTAGTCAGGGGGTAAGTTTTAACCCAGGTAATTAATCTTAATATCTTTCTTTACTGAGCTATTTCACAAACATTTCCAATTTTAATAATTTCTAAGAAATCAGAGTTTTAAATTTCCAGAATGATTTTTCTCCTAGAAAATGCCTAAGCAGACACACAGATGATATCTCAATGTGGAATTCTTATAACTACAACTTAGAATTAAGATTAGTTATTAGCAAGTAATTCTACTTTGAAAATGATCCAGACCATATACTAGTCTAAAAAATAAGCTTGTTCTCTATGGAGATTATAAATGTCCTTATATTATTTTTATTAGTCAAATTTCATGTTCAAAAACTGAGGGAATTTTATACTATCCTCTATCAAAGGGAACTTTTAGAAAAATGGCTAGAGCAAAGAGGAGTAACCCAAATTCCAAGGTATGATCATTCATTCAGGATAAGTTTAACTCTGAATCTGATTTCTCTAATAACCCCAAATGGTTATTTAAATTGGCTAGCTTACAATGTAATCTATCATATTTATTCTCCATTTCAGTTAGGCAGCTATTTCTTTTTCAGTTCTGTAAATTTTTTGAATGTCATTGAGTTTCAGAGGAAAATGCATTTTTCTAACAGATGTATTTATATAGACAGTGACTGTTTTTGATAACAAAGCCCTATGTTTCCACTATTACTGCTTCTTCCTTGCACAGACTAATGCTAGGTTAAATCATTGAACTTACTTTTATTAGAACAAGTTTGTTTTTGAAATATTAAAATTAGTACCCACCTAGTTTAAACCTTAGCTTTCTTAGGAGAGATACCTTCCTACCTTCAGGATAAGATGTTAACATTAAGAGGAAAAAAAGTTCATAACAGAAACAAAAACAGATCCAATCAAAACTAGACCCAAAAAAGCAAGATATGATAATATGGGGAAAATTTTAAATAAGTATATCTTTTGAAGATTAAATGATTAAGAACTTTGATATTAGAATTAATAGGGACAAAGAAAGTATAGACTAACGTGTCAATTTTTATAAATCCCCTTCCTGTGTTTTTTTCTCTCTTAACCTAATTAGTGATGTTTGGTAAGTTTGTAAAACATATTTGATATGATAAATAATACTTTTTGGAAGAAGCATATATTGTACAGAAGTAAGAAAGGAATTGAAGATTTTTGACTTGCATACATTTTATATCACCAGGGAGATAGTAGCTATGTTGTCCCAGTTGAAAACAATTGTGAATTGCCAGCCCAGGTTCCCAATTTGAGCACATCTCATGCTTCTATGTGACCCATATGACTGAAGATGGCAAAAATTTCACCTTAGGTTTCCTCACTACATAATTAATGACGGTAAAGTTCCTAACCCATATGCCAGTTTCCAGAGTATGTACAGACTTGATTTTGGTAATGTCTTTCACTTTTGACTATTTTCAGGTCCTTGGTCTACATCGTTTCCTGGCTGATGTAAATGAAGCTGCTGCTGCAAATGAAAATGACTTTGAAGTCTAAACTGGCAGCCTACGTTCCTACTCTGAGCACAACACAGGCTTCCACATGACCCATATAGTTGATCATAACTGATCACATAAAAATTTCAACTTAATTTTTAGATCTCAGATAGTACCTTTCTATATGACAAACTTTAATGACAGCCAAGGCAGTAGCTATTGTAACATCTTTGCAATTCATACACCATCAATTACCATAATTACTTATATTTTTCACACTTTACCCTTTCCCAATCTGCTCCACATGTCTATTTCAGCCAGGTGAATATCTTAAAAGCTTGACTCCCTTCACAAATGTGTAATCTCCTGTACCTCAGACTTCTTGTGTAGTCTCTTTCATCTTATTTATTGTAGAAATTTTCCCTTGGCACTAGAGAGAGTACAGAAGCTTCCATAACCCTACAACTTTTAAGCTGATGTTGCATTGCAGTATTCATTTGCATTTTGGAATTTTTTTCTAGGGGCATAGTAGAAATAGTAATTATTTCTTGTTTCTATAAGAAAACAATGATAATGTTCAGAAAATCAAAGTGTGCTACAATACTGGAACCCTTTAAAGAAACTTGAAGTGTGCCAGGTATTGAGAGGGACTTGAATTATTTCCAAAGGATATTTTTTTAATATTTTCCAATGAATTATGATGCTTCTTTATCCTCAAGTCTTGTAAGGCAGCAGGAAGAAATGAAACAAGCATTAGACTACCACCAAAGAGACTTAGGTTCTAATCTTTTGTCTATCAATGACTCACAGATATATTTGCTCCATAACTTCAAGGTCCTAAGCCTCAGGTTTTCCAACTGTAAAATGAAAACTGTTAATCTCTTTTACTTTCCAAAATATGAAAGAGTCTCTGACATTTGTCACTGCTCCATCGAGTGACAGGATTAGAAAGTATTTTCTGATAAAATTTATTCTCTTTCTGGTTATCTGGAGACAGAATCATAAGATACCAGCATTTAAAAAGACAGCATTAGGGTGATAATATTAATGAGCAAGATAAAGAGGACCATCTGCAGTTTCTCTTTTCAGCATTGGTGGGGGACAGGAAAAGGAGTTACATTTCCTTTTTGGTTCTGTGTATATGGTGCTAAAAGTGTCTGAGAGAGAAAGAAGCATGCTTCTTTTTCCTCTCATGTGAGTTATCTAGTAAATAAGAGAATATTCAAATTCATTGCTGAAGTCTTCAGGCAGGATGTAGTGAAATTTTTATTTTGTTTTATTTTTGCACAATTCTCACTTTGTGTTTAATTTCCTTTACAGTTTTCAGTTCCATAATACAGTGGTGGTGGGAAAATAGATAAACCAGATATACCTACAGAAGTATTAATACAAACATAGTAAGTTAGATAAGTATATGTGTTCACAAATGCAAAAAAATGCTTTAATTAAAAATGTATCCCATGTTAGGTACAAAATTCTTGGAAAGTGGATTTCACATGATCCAAGTATTTGCCAGTGTGACTGGAAAAATCTTTGCCTGAGTTAAAGAAAGTGAATCCCATTCTTAAGACTGATGCCATTTTCCCCACACCTAAGATTTATAGCAATTAGAGGAATGAATTCACCTTGCTGAATGACCCAACTTTCTAAAATACTTAGCTTTGTTTATTAAAGAAAAATTATAATGTTTTCATCCCTAGATAGATTAAAGTAGGATAAAAAAATGTATACATCACTGTTGACAGCAAAGGAGCAGTAAATTTATTTGAGATTCAATTCTTGATCAAGCTGTACCCTCCTCCTACCTGTATTTATCTCAAATGGGAATCCACCATTTCCTTTTCTATTTTTTTATTTTAGTAGTACATGTTTACAATGCATAGCAGCTATGAGTTGATCTGTGTACAAAATGTATCTTACTGGTTTTTTTTTCTTTTTACCCCTAACTTCTCTTTTTGCAATCTCTAAATGTAGCTCCTAGCATTTACATGCTGTTGATAGACTCATGTTTGGTTTAAAGTTAAAAGGTACTTTTCTAAATATTTTATCTTTGGTCCAAACAATAAATAACATGCAAAGAAGAAAACGATTTCACTTACATTTTGTGAAAAATAAGCTAGGTCATTTATGAGTATTTGAAATGTGAATTTAATCCAAATTAATTTTATCCATTGTTGATATTTTAATGTTCTGATTACTTCCTTGTATAGATATAGCTTATCTATGAGAAACAGAGAAACCGTTAACTATATTATTTCCTCTTTCACTCATTATAAACATTTTGGAGCTGCTTTTTCTGCAAATAGAATTTTCACGGCTACCTTTAATTACAACAATTTGCTTTTTTACAGAGTAAATATGTGTAACTTATACAAGCAGAGAAGCAAAAGCATTCATGTTGCTAAAATTCCTGAGATGTTGTGAAAATCACTTTAATAATCATATTTCATCTTCAAAAGTATGCAAAGTTAACAGGTTTAACCATTTGGTAGACAAAACTGTCTCCAAAAGATTATATAAGAGTAGATAAAATCCTACTGCCTGAAATGCAAACAATTTCACTTAAAGGCAAATAAGTTAAATTACAAATTCTAACAGGTGTATTTTATGTAATATCACACTACAAAGAATTCTCTTCAATTGAAATTTAAAGTTTTCCAAGTTCAGAATTTTTCTCCCCTCCAACCTTAGGCAATCAACTGTATAATTAGTTTTGTTTCTGCAAATACTAAGAAAGCAACATGTGACGATTTTCCATGTTCATCACATGCATAACATCCTTAGCTCTAACAGGATATTCTGTACATCCTATGAAGAGTGCAAGTCTAGATATCATAGATGAAAAACAGAGCCAAGAGCTAATTAGACATTAAAAATTCGAACCTACCATTTGAGTTTCTGTTTTTCTGGAGATCTCCAAAAAGTTCACTGACAGCCACCCCAATGATGATTCTAATGATCCTTACATCAATTGTTGCTCCTTGGTCTGAAAACAACTAGTCTTATCCTCTTTTACTACCAAAACCAAAAAACTAAAGAAAGAAAGGAAGAGGAAATGCAAGAGGAAGGAAGGAAGAAAAAAATGTATAAAAAGAATGCCAAATAGAAGAAATCCAAAAGAAAAATGAAAGTAGAAGAAAATATTAAAATGTTCAGGATTACCTAACCTCTACCATGTTTCCAACACGGTAGTGAAATATTTAAACTACTGTGGGCCCACTGAACATTTCTGTTTTCTAAAGGGCAGCATAAATCTCTCTCTCTCTCTCTCTCTCTCTCTCTCTCTCTCTCTCTCTCTCCCTCCCCCTTCAGTCTTGCTCTCCAATTAGTGATGTATTGCTATGCAAAGGGCTGTTCACATATCTTGCAAAAACCTTCACACTAGCAGAAGAAACCTTCCTTTCTATTTATAGGGCCATAGTGTATAGTCCTCCAATTTGGTGGCTGCACTCAACACTGAGTTTGTTAAAACACAGACTATAGAGACTTTGAGGAAGTCAGATGCTTTCTGCTCCTTTCCATAGATGGTGTAGTACTGTAGTATTCAGTATAGTTCCTCAGCTGTGTCTCAGTACCAAAGGGGACATGTCTCTATCTAAGGATAACCCCTAGGTAGCTCTCAGGAGGTCAGTGGTAATAATGACCTATGCCTAGGGTATTCTTGTATACACAAATCTTTGAAATCCTAACATTGAAATGAATGCCCCACTCCTTAGAGAAATGTGGAATTATAACCTTCCTTCTGCTACCTATCTGCCTACCTACTTACTCTTTGCTGCTGTGATTGTCTCTGTGACCAGGAAGCTCAGGTAAACTTGGTTTTCTCTTAACTGTTAGTAGCATTCAGTGAAAACAGACTGACTTCTTGAAACACATACCAATAGTCTAAGGCTCATAAAGTTGAGGTTCTGAAGAATCCCTAGGCTCTGGAATTCCAGAGACCAGTTCCACACTACATTAGGAACATAATGCTATTTATTTCTATCATGACAGAATTATGAAGGGGGATAATTATCAGAATTTTAGAAGTACCTCCAAATCAGCAAAGAACCTGTTCACATAGGTCATGGGAGAAGGTCCATCCTGATACTGTGATATACCTGTGTGATATATTACTGGAAGTACCTGGAGAATCCTCTGCCTCCAAGTACTTCTTCCATTATACCTGAGACATAAATCTTCATGTTCCTAGGAATATACTTACTCAACACCTGTAGTGTGAATATCCATAATAGGAGGAAAGCAGCTAGTAGATGATCAAAATGGAATATAATGGAAAACCAGAGAGATCCCAGGATTGGAAAATAAAACTGCCAGAATCACACTTAATTTTTTCTTAATTATTAACTATTAAGACCGTGTATATAGCAGCACAATTCACAGAAGCTAAATCTTGGAAGCAGACTATATGTTCCTCAATATGCAAATGATAAACAAGATATGGTATGGAGGACAACTAGAATGACTCTCCTTGAAAGACGAGAATTTGGCTAGGTTTTGGATAAATCTGGCCCTGACTCCATATATCTTTATCCCCTCAATTTACTTGAAGTAATGCAAAAGTTTTTATCTGAGGAGCTGATGGAGCTGAGGAGCTGAGGAGCTCTTTAAAGCAATGCAACATATCAGTGATGCCATGCCTATAGCTTCCAACTAGCATGCATGAGGAAGGCTGAGTGACACCTCACTGTTGGCTGAGACTGAGGTTTGAGAAAGAACCCATGATATCTCAGGGCATGAAGACTAGACGTCAAAGCTGAGGCACCAACCCAAAAACACAAGATACTTCCTCAAGTTTCACTATGCAGATTACTCTTTCTTCATGCCTATCTGTTTCTGCATATTACAGAGGGGCTATAATACTTCCTACCTAGCATAGCTCACAACACCTACATACTTCCTGCTACTCTCATAGTCACTCATCCCCAAGCAACTGCCCTCTTCATGAATTTATAAAACCTGGGTTTGGCCTTAGGTTGACCACTGTGCTCAGTTTAACCATTGTTCTAACTGGACTTAAGACACCCCTTGGCTCCTCACAACTACAGATACATATTTATCTCTTTATTCTTACTATGTGTCTCACTGTAAGTTGTAGATTGGAGTTACTTATTGGAATTCCAATAACTTTTCTCTGGGATTAAAATTGCAGACTCCACTGGATCACAACAAGGTCCAGAAGAGTTCCTATAATGTGATATCAATATACAATAGAATACTATTCAGCTATAAAGAAGGATAAGTCTGAGACATTTGTAGGAAAATAGATGCACCTTGAAAACATAGCTCAGTAAAATAAAGCAGATACACAACTTAAGTACTATATGATTTATCTCCGCATATGAGAAACTCAAAGTACAAATAAAGAGCAAAATAAAAGATTAATAAAAGGAAACAGGGAGATAGGATAGATCTTTTGCAAATGGGAAGGGTACCAAGAGACTGAGGGTGAGGGAGGGGAAGGGCACATAAAAATATCTAAGCTGAGTCATGTACATGTACCAACTACCCACAATGAATGTAATCATTATCTGTTGCAAACATAAACTAAAAAGTATAAAATGGAGGAAGTAGACCTAGATGCAGTAAGAAGGAGGGGAATGGGGAAGAAAAAGGCAATAGAAAGAATCAAGATACTTTATGGTTAGTATATGTATCTATTCTGTGATATGAATATAAATATTGTGTCCTGCAAACAAATACTAATAAAAGAAATTTAAGAAGAGAGATTATGGTCTTAAATAGATGAGGAAAAGTATGAGAAAAACAGGATAAATTAATCTAAATGTGAATTGGGCCTATATGTTGACTCTTAATTCGTCTTCTTATTCTATATTCAAGGGCTTAGGAAATAACATATACAATACTTTAAGATAATTCTGTGATTTGCATTTTAATGTATCTATGGTTTACAGTGACACTCTCTCCTCCAAACAAACATCTATTGAATGTCTGATAAAAGCAGATATGGATCAAATACAGCTGAGAAAGGGAGGATAAGGGATAAAGAATACAAGGGAGTTGATAGTTAAAGAAAGCATACCAACTCCAAGTAATTTTTACAATCTAATAAGAAAAATATAAGATGTTATGCAATTTTATAAAATTTCTCAAATATAAGGCAACACATGTATGATAAGGGTATAACAATATCATATCTAGTGATGAAAAATTTCGAAGAAATCAGGGATCCTAGAAAGCAAGAGTAAGGGCTAAAATTTAAACATGGTTTTCAGGCAAGCTTTCCAACTGAATATTTTGCACTGAACCTAATAAGAATGGCTGAAGTTTAAAAAGTAAATAAAGAACGGGAAGATATTATTTTTATTTCTTTTTTATTTTACAGAGAATAAAACAAAAGAGGACAGAACAGTGCAGATAAGAACAGAACAATACAAGCAACACAGCACTTCACAACAAGACAACTGTATATCAACAATAGCTACCATAATATCTCTTTCTTTGAAATACTTGAGCATAGCTTCACAAACAATAATATCAAACATAACAAAATAGAATAAAAGCATTCAAGAGAATTAAACTATTACAAGGCATTTTGGACCAAATAACAAAAAATGAACAATGGCTACTATAATATCTCATTTTCCATAAAAACTTGTTTATATTATCACACATATTAAAATCCAGTAAGACACAACATGATAGAACCAATGGTAATAGAAGAACAGAAGAATGGTAGGAGTTCAAAGCCAGATGATATTAAATCAGCAATGGCTTCCATAATGTCTTGTTTTCTTCAAAATAGCTGTTCATACCATCACACATAATAAGGTCAAATAAAACAGAATAAAATAATTCTGAACCAATGAATAAAAACATTACAAGTCTTCAAAGCAATATAAGGGGGATCCATAATTACCATAGAATCTTATCTACTCTTACCTTTTATTACACTAGGGAGACTATGTGGTTTTTATATATGAGAGTTTCATTTATTTCACTGATGAGTATGGTCTCAAGTTGCATCCATTTATTTATAAATATCTCAATGTGATCATTCTTTATAGCTGAGTAGTACTCCATTTTATAAAACTACCACAATTTTTTTATCCATTTCTCAGTTGATGGGCACTTAGGTTGTTTCTAACCTAGGATCTGGCTATTACAAATTGTGCCACCATAAACATGGGTATATCACTGTGGTAAGATGTTTTCAGTTCTTCTGGGAACTTATCACAGATGGTAAGATGTTTTCAGTTCTTCTGGGAATATGCCTAGGAGTGGAATAGCTGGGTCAAATGGGACTTCAAATCCCAGCTTTTTGAGGAATCTCCAGACTGACCTCCACAGTGGTTGCACCAGTCTACACTCCCACCAGCACTGCAGAAGAGTTCATTTTCACCACAGCCTCTTCAGCATTTGTTGTTGGTAGTTTTGTTGATCCTGGCCATTCTTTCTGGAGTGAGATGAAATCTCAGTGTGGTTCTAATTTGCATTTCTCTCGTGACCAATGATGATGAACATTTTTTTCATGTATTTATTTGTCATTCACATTTCTTCACCTGAGAACTGTGTGTTCATCTCAGATGCCCATTTTGGATTGGGTCTTTGAATTTCGGGAGTCTGGTTCTTTTTAATTCTTTATAAGTTCTAGACAGAATTCCTTTGTCTGAGGGACAGTTCGCTAAGATTTTTTTCCCAGTTTGTAGGTTTTCTTTTCACTCTGCTGGAGGTTTCTTTCAACATGCAGAAACTCTTTAATAAGACATGATCCCAGTTATTGATTCTGGGAAGTATTTCCCATGCAGTTTGGTTCTTGTTCATGAATTCTCTACCAACACTTATGTCTTTGAGATTTTTACCTACTTTGTCTTCCAACAGATTTAGTGTTTCTTTTTTAATATTTAGATATTTGATCCATTTAGATTTTAGTTTAGTACATGGTGATAGGCATGGATCTAGTCTTAGTATTTGGCATATGGATAATCAGTTTTTCCAGCACCATTTATAAAAGAGACTATAGCTCTTCCTGTGAACATGTTTGGCCCCTTTATCAAAGATAAGGTGGTTGAGTGTGTTCATTGTTGTATCTTCTAGTCTATTCCATTGACTTTCAGGTCTGTTTATATTCCAGTACCAGGTTGGCTTTTTTAATGGTAGCTTTATAGTATAACTTCAAGTCAGGGATTGTGATGACTCCTGCCTTGCCTTTGCTGCTTAGAATTGCCTTTACTATTCTAGGTCAATTCTGGTTCCAGATGAAATTTAGGAGTGATTTCGCTTGATCTATGAGATATGTTAGTGGTATTTTCATTGGGATTGCATTGAATCTGTACAACAATTTTGGGAGAATGGCATTTTCACAATATTTATTCTTCCTATCCACGAACAAGGGATGTCTTTCCATATTCTGAGGGGCAATTTGATTTCTTTTTTTCCAGGTATTATAATTTTCCCTGTATAGCTCTTTTACTTCTTTTGTTAGATTAATTCCTAAGTATTTAATTTTATTGGATGCTAGTGTGAATGGTGTGGCTTCTCTTATTTCTCAGTGATTTTGTTGTCAGTGTATAGGAATGCTGTTGATATTTGAGTACTGACTTTGTATCCAGCTACATTGCTGAATTTATTTATTATATCTAGGAGTCTTTCAATGGAGTTTTGGGGGTCTTCTTTGGAGAGTATCATGTCGTCTGCAAATAATGATAGTTTAACTTCCTCTTTTCCTATCTTTACTCCTTTTATTTCTCTCTCATGTCTAATTGCTCTGGCTAGTATTTCCAGTACTATGCTGAATAGGAGCAGGGACACTCTTGCCTTGTGCTTGATTTCAAAGTAAAGGCTTTCAGTTTTTGGCTGAAAAACCAATCACATTGAGGTAGAGACCATCTAGTCCAATTCTCTGTAAGGTTCTTATCATGAATGGGTGTTGGATCTTATCAAAAGCTCTTTCTGCATCTATAGAAATAATTATGTGATCCTTAATTTTGGCTCTATTGATATGGTGGATTAGATTTATTGATTTACATATGTTGAACCAACCCTGCATGCCAGGGATGAATCCCACTTGGTCATGGTGTATAATCTTCTTGATGATTTGCTGCATCTTGTTTTCCAATATTTTATTGAGAATTTTTGCATCTATGTTCATTAGGGAGATTGGCCTGTAGTTCTCTTTTTATTTGGGTCTTTCTCAGGTTTTGATACTAGAGTAATATTTACTTCCAGGAATGACTTAGGGAGAATTGCTTCCCTTTTGATTTCATTGAACAGTTTGACGAGTGTCAGTATTAAGTCTTCTTTGTATTTCTTCTTGAATTCTGCAGTGAATCTGTCTGGGCCTGGGCTCTTCTTTGTTGTTAAGGACTTAATTAATTTTTCTATTTTATTAATAGAAATTGGGTTATTCAGCAGTTTTACATCTTCTTGATCAAGCTTTGGTGGTTCACATGTTTCTAGGAATCTGTCCATTTCTTCTGCTTTATCAAACCTATGAGACTAGAGGTTTTCGAAATGATTGTTGATGATCTTCTGTATTTCCACAGGGTCGGTAGTGATTTAACCTTTTTAATTCTTTTTTTTTTTTGACACAGGGTCTCACTATGCAGTTCAGGCTGGCCTTGAGCTCACTTTGTAGCCCAGGCTGGTCTCGAACTCACACTGATCCTCCTGTCTCAGCCTTCCAAGTGCTGGCCACCACGCCTCGCCACCTTTTTAATTCTGTATTGTGTGAATGCCTTTTCTTTCCTTTTTTAATTAGGTTGGCTAAGGGCTTATCAGTTTTATTTATTCTTTCAAAAAACCAACTCTTTGATTCATTTATTCTTTGTATTGTTGTCTTAGTCTCTATTGCATTAATTTCTGCTCTGATCCTTATAATGTCCTCCTTTCTTTTGGCTTTGAGTTTGGCTTGCTCTTCTTTTTCTAGCTGTTTGAGGTGTTGTATCAGGTTGTGTATTTCTTTTTTTTCTGTTTTCATGATGTGGGAAATCAGTGCAATAAATTTTCCTCTAAGTACTGCTTGCATTGCATCCCACAGATTATGGTAAGTTGTGTTTGTATTTTCACTTGCTTGTAAATATTGTTTAACTTTTACTGTAATTTCCTCTGTGACCCATTGATTGCTCAAGAGTGTATTATGTAATTTCTATGTGTTTGTTAGGTTTTTGCAGTTTTTTATCATTAATTTCCAATTTCATGGCACTATGATCTGATAACATGCATGGGATAATTTCAATTCTTTTGCATTTACTTAAATTCTGTGGGCTACTATATGATCTATTTTAGACAATGCCCCATGTACTGCTGAGAATAATGTATATTCTGATGTTGTTGGATGGAACACTCTGTGTACCTCTATCAAGTCCATTTGTTCACAGGTGTGGTTTAGGTCTGTTATTTCTTTGCTGATTTTCTGTCTAGTTGATCTGTCCCTTTGTGTCAATGGTGTTGTAAAGACTTCTGTTATAATTGTGTTATTGCTTATTTGATTTTTCATTTCTGTTAATACTTGCTTCGTATTGCTGGGCACTCTGGAATTTGGTGCATATATATTTAAGTTCATTATCTCTTCCTCTTGCAGTTTTCCCCTAACTAGTATGTAGTGACCTTATTTATCTCTTCAGTTGATTCTTGGTATGAAATTCACATTTTTTGCAAACTGAATAGCTACCTCTGCCTTTTTTTGAGTTCCTGTTGCATGGAGTATTGTTTTCCATCCTTTGACTTTCAGTCTATGAGTTTCCTTTTGGGTTAGATGGGTTTCTTGTAGACAGCATATGGTTGGATGCTGTTTCTTGATCCATTCTGCCAGTCTGTTTCTTTTAATTGGTGAATTGAGGCCACTTACATTAATGGTTATAACTGTTATATATTGGTTTATTGTTGACATGTTATCTTTCTGCTGCTGTATCTGTATCTCTCACTTTTGTTTAATTGTCTTTCTTGCTTAGTGGTTTTTTCCTATGTGTATTTAGAATGTCTTTGAGTATTCTTTGTGGGGTTGGTTTCGTGATCATGAAGTTCTTCACCTGTTCTTTATCATGGAAGTATCTGATTTCTCCATCCATGTTGAGGGACAGTTTTGCAGGGTACAGCAGTCTGGGTTGGAAGTCGTTTTCCTTTAGGATCTGATATATTTCACTCCATGGTCTTCTTAACTTCATTGTTTGTGTTGAGATGTCTGCTGTGATTCTGATACGTTTTCCTTTATGGGTGATCTGTCTTTTCTCTCTAACAGCTTTTAGTATTGAGCTCTTATGTTGGATTTCTTGGATGGTGATTATTATATGTCTGGGTGTAGTTTTATTTTGATTATGGCTGTCTGGAGTTCACTATGCTTCACTAATCTGAATGTCAGTTTCCATTCTTGTGTTTGGGGAATTTTCAGCTATTACTTCTGTGAATAGGCTCTTGATATTATTTGTGTTGTCCCCTTCTTTTTCATTTATCCCTATTAATCTTATTTTGTTTTTCTTTGCATCATCTTGCAACTGTTGAATTATTTCCTGATACATTTTTATTTTTAAAAGATTTTCCTTTTCTGTTCACTAGCTTCATTCTTATCTTCAAGGTCTGAAATTCTATCTTCACTTTCATTAAGGTGGTTTTGGCAACTTACAATAGAATTTTTGATTTCCTGTATATCTTTTTGTATCTGCTTCATGTATTCTGTTTTTTTCTTATACTGTTCATTCAGGGATTCTATCTGTTTGCTTTGTTCTTCTAATATTTTAGCTCTGTCTTCTTTAAATGCATTCTCTATTTCTTTCACTACTTTTATCATTTCTTCTTTTACCTGGGAGATTATTTCTAATTTGAGTTCCTTCGTAGCTTCCTGTACTTGCTTCTTTATTTCAGGTGATATCATTTCAAGTATTTTAGGTGTATGACTAATATTTTATTTGGCTCCCAATCTTTCTTGGGATGGACTGGAGGTTTGAGATTGCATTTTGCTCTTTCATTTGTCATTTTCCTATTTTTCCATGTTTCAATCGATGTTGCAAAACTTTCCCTGAGCACAATGGGAATCACTTCCTGCACTCTCAACTCCTGGGACTCACAGCTCTTGGCTTCCCTGGTTGAAGAAGGTCACTGGTTGTGTCCACTCAGGCCCGTGAAAACTTTCAAGGCTAGTCCAGTGTCCTGGGGGACTGGGTGGGCACCCAAACACTGGGAGCAATGTCTCAAACTCTTCCAAGCCAGAGCCAGGGAGTTGGAACACTGCTCACTGCTGCATGGGCCTACCTCCCCTCTCAGAGCTGGCTTGTTCCCCTGGTTGAATAAAGGTAGCTGGGCCTGGTCCATTCAAGCTTGCCAAACCTCTCCAGGCTAATCCAGTGTGCTAGGGGGCTGAGAAGGCTCCCCAGTACAGGGAGTGATGTTCCAAACTCCCAGGAACCAAGGCTGGTGAACTGGAATTTCCCTTGCCCTTGCCCTTGACACTGCACAAGCTGGACCCTTTTTGTTTCTTGACATTCATAATTCTTGTTATCTTGTGCTGCCTCTCTCTTGATATCTTCATTTTTCTCATGCCTACTTTAACCAAATAAGCTTTCAGTGTAAACATGTCACCTTCCTTATGTAGCACACATCTTTGAATTTTCAGTCTACTGTCTCTTACATAACTCATAGGAATCAATCTTTATATATTTTGAAATAATGCCAAGTGGTGAAAGTTTCAGAGTTAGACTACATTTATCTTTTCTGTTTTGATGAAAGAACTTCAACATGTTATTAGAACCAAAGGACAGCTCCTCAGAATCTCTTACATTTCACTCCAATTTTGTCAAATAACTGTCTATAAGAGATAAGAAATGACTTGTCTGAACTCTCAAATTAAAGATAAAGAAAAAAGGAAAAAAATAGTTCAAATATCACAGTAAACTACTGTTAAAGCTGAGATGTGAACTTATAACATTCATTTCCACTGGGCCAATGTCTCATCATATCTATGTAATGTATGGGTTAATTGTGGCAAGTTTTGTCTTGTTTAGTTACAGAGGAAAGGTAAAATATCAAATAAATTCAAAGGCTAAGCTCTATGGCTCTGTCTTTATGTATAAAAGGGGAGGACATTTTGACTTACTAAGATCTATTTATAAAAGTAAAAGGTCAAGAACACTCAAATTAAAAATAGAGATCGATAATTTTTACTTTTTCTCCACAGCATCATTCTGAAATATAAGACACATGCAGGTAAAAGACAAAAAAAAAGAAGGAAAAGGAAGAAAGCATCAAAGAAAGAAGGAAAGATAAGATAAAATAAAAAATAAAATCCCTCTGATATTCACTGAGAGCCCAAAATTTCTGGTAGCACTTCCAAGCTTGAAATAAAATTTGTGCTTGATATGAGGCTCATCTCAGTCTCCTAGTTTGGAAACATGGGACCAGAGTCTTCATCCTGTACTTTCTGTATGTTCCTCTGTGGTCTCCCATTTTTCCCTGTTTCTCTTAGAGATGTCTCTTTCCCAATTGCTGTGCTGTTTTCAGACAGTAGTTGGGGGCTATTCCTTGTCACAGTGAAGGTAGGCAGCATCAGTGATAGACTTTGTAAAGTAACAAGTGGGAAGGTAGCATTATCTCCTCTGGAGAGGAGTGTGAATTGGGACTCAGTCTTGGATAGCAGAGGCAGAGAACCACACAACATTCCATCTCACTCTTCAAAAAATTACCTGAGTGGAAAGAGTCTTGCCAGTGGAAAAGGAATACAGAAGGCTTAGCAAGACCAGAATAAGTAAATAATGCTCAGGACAGATGAATAGATAAGAACGTATGACATTTATACACAATGGAATACTACTCTGACTTAAACAAAATAAATTTCAGTTATTTCAAAACAGCTAATCTTGTACAAATTGAGTTTGTTGTCACACATTTGTAGAATAAAGTTGTGGACAAAAGGAGGAAATTATGAGGGTATTTATTGAGAGTAAGAAAAACAGAAGTATCTCATCTCTAGGAGGTGATTTCAAAAGGAAGCCCAAATTGCCTTCTTTGTCTTATTTTTTTTTTGTCGTTTTGAGACAGGGTCTCTCTATGCAGTTTGGGCAGGCCTTGTGCTCACTTTTTAGCCCAGGCTGGTCTCAAACTCACAACGATCCTCCTGCCTCAGCCTCCCAAGTGTTGGGACTACAGACTTGAGCCACCATGCCTGGCCTTTGTCTTATTCTTATATGAATGAGCTGAATGTGGTAAAAAGTGACTTACTATACTCTTCTAGTTTCAAGGAAAATGATTTTTTAAAAATCTGATTGTTTTGTATTTCTAAAGTCCCAGGAAAATCCACTTGAGGTAGGGAGCAACTATCAATTGTCATAAGATTCCACATGAGTGAATTTTCTTCTTAGGAGGAAGTGTCCTTATCTCTATATTCTTATCCTTTTTAAAATTTTTCCTGTGTTTTCTCTTACATTTCTAAATTTAACTAACTATATGACTTGAATTGTGTGTTCTATTTTTCTTTATCTGACTTTTTATTATGCTGACCTGACTGCCTACTTATAAGTCAACTAACTAAACTATTACAAATTGTAGGAAAGGGGTTGCATCTTGAGATAATAATGCTAAGTGAAATGAAAGAGGCACACAAGCTTACATATTTTGTATGAGAAACCAAAAGTATAGATAAAGAACAAAGTATAATATGCATAATAAGAAATAGGGAACTAAATAAGTTACAAATGAGAAGAGAACCAAGAGATGATGGAAGGAGGAATGCAAGGGGAATCTAAAAAATTAATATGTATAGTATATGTGTACTAACTACTCACAATGAATGCATTCATTATGTAACACAAACATGTACTATAGAAAATATTTCAAGTCTTTAAAAAAAAAAGTAGAACTAGTAAGAAGATACATTTCAACCAGGTGAAGAATGAGAAGCCCGTAGACTATATTCTCTATATCTGTTCAGAACTGTGAAAAGAAACAAATATTCCTTGGAATTGAGGAGAACATAGGAATGGCTGTAAACAATTGTATTTTGAGTTCTATTTTTCAAGTTTTTTTTTCTTTTTCTTTTACAAAAATTCATTATCAAATCATAAGAGCATAACGATAGTTATGGCATATTTACTGTGCTTTGTAATCTTCAAAGTAGTTACTTGACCATGTTACCATTATATCTACACTGCTCCAGGAAAAGCACCCTAACCCCTCTCCTACATTGACTCATAAATAGTAGCTGGATTGGAGTATCTTTGTTTTTGTCCATCATGAAGCACCGAACTCCCAATCCCTTATCATGCATTACTAAATTTGTCTCTGCTTCTTATTTTATCCTTTCACCATACTCCTGAGACAGACAATTGGGGTTCTTGGCCAAGTCCCTGCTATATAAGAATTGTCTTTATTTTCTGCGATACAGATAGTTAGTAATGTATAAATATAGCACCTGCACAATTTTTAGATACAGTACAAAATTAAGAACAATCAGTAGGAAGGGAGAAATTCTTCCATAACTTGGCTTCATTTTTTTCCTGATAATTTCAATGACTTCTTTGGACAGTGGGACTGGAGATTAATTTTATACTCACTCTAGGAACAGAATATATACACTTGAATTGGCTACTTGTATTTTTTTACTTAGACTGTGCATATTTCATGTGTCAAACAACCATCTCTATATTTGAAATATAGACTGTGCTTGCATATTTTGAACCCATTTTTTGTTTTTTTGTGCAAATCATGTAAGTAATAAGTTTTATCTTTGATATAAAGTTGCTCTCTAATTTTATGAGACCAAAGCTATACAAAATTGTTCATAAGAAATTGTCTTTTTATTTTTATTTGTCATCATCTATTAAACAAAGATCATGCCTTCAGTCTAGGATAAGCTGCACCTGAACTGTTAACAGACACAATACTAACTGACATCTTCTCTATTAACCCAGGAAGATGCAAGAGGCATAGCAGTGACAAAGATAGTCTTTTCCCTTATGTGGGAAGTAACAGGGGCCCTGATCCTTTACCTTAAAAGTTCATCCTCATCTCTCTCTCTCTCTCTCTCTCTCTCTCTCTCTCTCTCTCTCTCTCTCTCTCTCTTTCTCTCTCTCTCTGTCATGTTCATCTTCCCCTTCTCAACTGTATCATTACTATTTTTCCTGTCTTTCACAAGTATTAGATAAGAGATAAAAAGATATATACTCTAATTCTCAGGGATTATCACTTCATTAACCAACTGAACTCCACCCTATATATTTTAGTCAAGACTCTTTCAAACACATGTGACTGAAATCCAATTCAAACTGGATTCAGAAAAAAGAAAAATTAGCTTTTGTTATTCAAAATTCCAAGACCTTAAGCACTATTGGTTTTTAGTGCTCAAAAAAATTGAAGCAGGAGTTTTTTGCTTGTCACATGCTGTATTTATGTCCTCTAGCTTGAATCAGTTTCTGAAGAGCATATGATTATACAACTATGTGACTACATCAGGTGTCTCACATCTTTTCAGGCATACATTTTGTTTTAATAGTTGCCAGAATGATATGCTGCAAGCAAGTGTAAACTAACAATACCATGCTTCAATTACACAATATGTCCCTTACTCTTTGCCTCTAGATTTCGCTGTGCTTCATGATAAGTCTACCAGAAAACTTGGAACTGTGATGTAACTTTAGCAATATTTGTCACTATGAATTCAAGAGTATCTTACCAATACCTGGTGGAAAGAATGTGGATTTTAAATATGAAAACTTGTTTTCTATTACTATTATATTCCAAAAATATAAATAATCACTGAGAGAAAAAGGGAGATGTAGCTAAGCACCAACACATATAAAAAAGATTGAGGAATTTCAGGTAACCATTATTTCAGGCTCAGCAAAATTATCAACAACCATCACTAACAAGAAAAAAGTAAATGCTACCTTAGATTGTATTTAAGCAAATGAACAGTGAACGTCATAGTTATATTCTACTCTGAGTTAGTCAGATCACTTCTAAAATAGTCTTACTAGACATACTAAAACAAGAAGTCAACATCAAAACCAGTGATAAGCATATTCATTTACCTTAAACAGTTGTTTCTTTGTGGTGAGAATAAATTTTTAAAAGGTGGTAAAAATGATTCTTACAATATAAAACATTGAAAGTACCAAAAATATTTTATTGTGATAAAGAAAGTAATCTTAGAATCTGGAATGTAACAGAGAATTTCCATCTTTTTGTTACCATTAATCCTGGTATGTCAAGTCAACTAAAACATACTTCTGTAGGTCTTTGAGGTATTTCTAGAGGATACTGTCAAGTCAAATAAAACATACTTTTGTAGGTCTGTGAGGTATTTCTAGAGGTTAATGACATGTAGGCCAGTAAACTGAAATGGTTTGATGGCAGCAATAAATGGGCATGGACTGAATAAAAGAGAAAGAAGGAGAAAGTCAACATCATTGAAATGCTCCACTATGCTTGAGCAGGTGTGTCACTTGTTGTGTAGTCTGAGGACAAGAGACTCCAGTTTCTTCAGTCTTCTAACACAGACTCATGCCAGAGACTCTCCAAGAGCTTTCAGGATTTCTGTCTCAGAAAAATGCTACATGGTATATCCCTCATTTTATATTGCTTTCTTTTCCTTGAACTGAGCAACTACTACTGGGTCCTGTCACACTCCAGCATGTAGAAAGACATCATAGACACTTCCATCTATGTTTCTCTCTGTCTTTCTGTCTCTCTCTTTCTCTCTCTTTCTCTCTCTCTCTGTTCCTCTAGAAAATTCTAGCATATCAGTGGCTGTTAGACAAAGCTAATTTACTATTAGTAACTTTTTGAGTAATTACCATGTGCAAGCCTCAAACCAAACCAAAAAGCAGTGGTTTCAAACCCCCAGAAAACATATTTCCTGATGGTAGGAAAGATGATACAAACAATTATTGCTATTAAAAGTATAAAAAGATAGACAAAGCAAGTAAACAAGTTTCCTGTTGGAATTTATAAAGGCAGAAGGTAAAGTAGCCTTGATAAAAATTGCTATAGAGTGAATTGTTTCCCTACCCCTCAAATTTACATGTCAAAATCCTAACTCACAATGTGACTATATTTGACAGTGGGACCTGGGGGATGATAAAGGTTAAATCCGACAAGAAGAGCTGGGCCTTAATGTAGATAGGCTGGAACTCTTATGAGAAGAGGCAGAGAAATCAGACCTCTCTCTCTCTCTTTCTCTCTCTCCTCTTTCTCCCTCTTTCTCTGTCTTCTTTCTCTCTCTCTCTCTTTCTCTTTCTCTCTCTCTCTCTCTCTCTCTCTCTCTCTCTCTCTCTCTCTCT
>PVLA01015351.1:0-25713 GCA_004027455.1 Hydrochoerus hydrochaeris
TATGCTTCCTGGTGTGCAGGTCTTCCTAAATTTGTTAAATTTCCAAAAGAGGGATTGTCTATGGTGACAGAATTCTCTTTCAGATTCATCGCTCTGCCCTTAAGAAAAAGCTATGAGATGTTCATTCCAGTAAAAGTGAACAAGTTAGATAAAATCTTCTCATAGTTCAAGTAGAGATAAAAGGTTGTAGTTTATGTGAAAATGCAAATTAATGAGCATTACAAAATGCAATCATGATTGTCATGCTATAATATTATGTATGGTCATGATTTCCAATTTTCTGTGTAAGACATGCAACTGTTTGTTAGCACTCAATAGAGAGTCAAACATTTAAACATCTATGCAATTCATTTTATGTTTGCAGTTTCATTTTTGTTCTAAGATGTTTAATATCCATTTTTTGTTTGCAATTTAATTTTATGTTGTAAGGTGTTTAATATTTAGATGTTTGATATTTAATATTTAGTAGGATTAACATTAATAATAATGCTAACCTTTCTAACTCTTGCTCTGTACTGTTATCAGTCCTTCTACGTTTAAAAACTGAGTTTTGGAGACAAAATCTTACACAGATAGATGAGCTAAAAGGGGCCATTCAAGATCAAAGGAGACCCATGGCATAAAGGAACATCTGCTGCATCATACTATATGCAGCATTAGCCTGGTCTTTTTTTACTTTAAGAGAGAAAGAAAGGAAAATTTAAAAAATATTTGATTAAGATTATGAGTCCATGGAGAAATGTGAACATCAGGAAAGAGACTCATCAGGAGAAATGTATCTCCCAATATTTAACAGAGAGCAACTTCATGAAGCAATGACAAGTCATCTGACACTGCCAGAAGAGCTACCAGGTGCTATGTATGGTTCCATGGTGTTCCTGGGGAGACTTGAGCAAATTTGATACATAATAAAATACTGATTATATTTAGTACAGGTCTCACCTTGATTTGAGTATTCTGCAGTAAAGCACAAATATAAGTGGAATAACAATGCCATGGTAATACATTAACTATAAAAGAAAATCAAATCACTAATATCTTCTGAAAATTGCTGGCTACATAGGTATCTCTCTACTGTTATGGATTAATGGCCTGTAGAGTGTTTGAATTGTGGAATGCAGGGGCTTAAAATTCTTATACTACGCTTAAAATTGAAATGGTTCAAGAATGAAAACCCTTCCTGTAAAGTTCTCCAAATTCACCTTCTCCAGTTTCAAGTGACCACACACCTCATGCTTCATCAAAAAAAAAAAAAGAAGAAGAAGAAGCAAAGAAAGAAATAAGGAAGGAAGGAAGGAAAGAAGAAAGATGAAAGAAAGAAAGAAAGAAAGAAAGAAAGAAAGAAAGAAAGAAAGAAAGAAAGAAAGAAAGAAAGAAAACATTGAAGCTGGAAATTGATGACACATGCAGGGTTGGTGTGAGGTCTTCCCAAGAGCAAAGAGCACCCAGGTCAAGCCATATGAAGAAACTGCTTCAGCACATAGAAACGTCAAGTGCTTTGATAATCCAAGTGATGGGTTACTAGTCAAAGGGGTTCCACATAACAATATGTTGCTAGATGTATAAATTAGTATCCCTATAGAGAGCTGGGAAGTTATTTTCCACTCATTCAAAGAGTAAGGCCTCCTCCTGCCTCTACCTTGTGTCTTTACGTGTGCATGCTCTCACAGTCCTTCAACCCGAGTACCTCAAGAGCCACTTGTGTCTTGAAAAACTCCTGAATTGCTACCATTCATATGATCACTACTCTAGTAACTCTTCTAGTTTCAGAAAAGCCACACATTTAACAAACTGCTTCACTATAAACAGCCAAGTTGTTTTCTTCATGTTATTCTTTCATGATATACAAAATTTGGCAGAAAAGCTGGCTTGCAGAGTGTGTCAGAGTGTGTTATGAAATGTTTTAGGGTTTAGCTTAGAGATTATTCCCCTAAAAACCTTACACACAAATCATGTCCAGTGATGCACATTTGTTACCCCAACACTCAGAAGCTGATGCAAGGGGATCAGAAGTTCAACTACAGCCTGGACCTCTGAGCTCATCTGCCCCACCTTGTGCAGATCTAAATGTTTAGAGGGTGAAGACTGTGAGGTGATACAGACAAATCGACAAGATTTCAAAACAGAAACCTAAGACCAAATGGAGCAAACTCTAAAGATAGGATGGAAAGAAGAAGAATGACGATGAGGAGGGTACTGTTCCAATGAATGCAGTGTGTTTACTGATATGATTGGGAGGTTGAATATCACATGAATCCCCTCTGCATAATTGTTTAATAATGAGATATTTGTCAGGCACCCTGTGTTCTTGAGATGGGAGCTATTTATTCATGTGACTTGTCTCAGGTGCTCTGTGCTCTTGAATCAGGACTGCACACATGTGTAATTGACCTCCAGCATCAGCCACTACTCATAAATGTCTCTCAAAATCAAGAAAACATAAGAAGAATCAGTGTGTTGCTCACTGAAAAGACACTAGGTTCAATATTCATTTTACACACACGCACACACACACACTCACACACGCAAGACATACCTAGACAAGGTATGGGTGTAAACAGTGCTATTTTACCAAGAGTGTTTCTATGAGAGAAAGAACATTACTGGTGAGGAAAACTATTTTTCAGAGGAGCTTAAATTTATGTTTACCCTCTTCAAATCTTTTTCTGCAAAGAAAAAAACAAATGAATAGCCAAGGCAGGTGTGGGCCAATATCTCAGTTGTAGAGCACTTGCCTGGCATATTCAAGGTCTGGTGTTCAAGTATCAGCACCAAGCAACCTCTTTGTGACAGTAGCTCACTGTAGGCTGTTAGGAACTAGAGGCAGTGAAACAAAAAGAAACACAAGTGGGAGGAAAAATGCACAAGGATTGGGATGAGAGTGATGACTGCAGAGAAGACAGAAAACAAGAGGTGAGTGCCCTCCTGCCACCACTGCTCAGAGGATGACCACCGTGCTTTGCCCTGGCTGTTGGCTGAGCTCAGCCTGTGTGCCTTGGCACCCTCCCACTGCCACTGCATGGAGAACAACCACCGGGCTCCACCACAGCTCAGGCTGCTGGGCCAGACATATGCACCTCAGCGCCCTCTTGCTGATGCCACACACAGGATGACCACTGTGTTACTCCCTGGTTCAAGCTGCTGAGCTGTGTGCCTTTGACCCAGGATGCTCCTCTCATGTGCTGACCCAGAGGACCACTGCACCCACCATGGCTTGACCCACTGCACATGGCTACCTTTCCTATCTTTTAGGCCAAGCACAGTTGTGAATGTTTGGTTCCCATTCCCCCTTCCAGAACTTTGAACTGCAGTGGACTGTCAGTTCAGGTTTGATGGGAGACTTGGTGGGCCCTCGCACAGACAGAGGACCCTGGCAGGTACCAGTCACTATGTACCCAACAATCTGGTGGACATCAACCACACCGTAGGACCCTAGGAAATACACTACTGACAGTTGTAACTATTGGGATTAAATAACCAGATATTGGCCCAGAGGTCAAAAATGACAAAATGAGAAACCAAAATGCAATCTCAAACATCTAGTATATCAGGTGCAAGGATAGGTGACAGTGAAATGAAATACTTTAAAAGCTATCAACCAGAAAATCTCTGAAAACATAGCAAATGAAGTAAATAAAAATATCCATTAGGCTATAGAGGAAATCAAAATAGAAATAGTGTCTTACATAAAGACAGAAATAAAAAACTTAGTAAAGGATTTGCTCAAAATAGCTAGGGAAGAAATAGATAAAAAGATACAGGAGCATGGGAAATTGATTGAAACTTTGAATGAACAATATAGAAAACAAGCAGAATCCATGAAACAAATTCAAAGAGATATCTAAGAAACAAAAAATCCTACTGAAAGCTGGCAAGCCATTTAAATGAAGCTGAAGATAGAATTTCAGACCTTGAAGACAGGATCACAGAGAGTGACCATGAAAGGATAGAATTTATAAAAACAACAAAGCAGCATGAAATGACAACCCAGCAGCTTCAAGATGATACCAAGGAAATAATGTAAGACTAATAGGAATCAGTGAGGGTGCAAGAGACAATGAAAAGGATATAACTAGGCTGTTTGTAGAAGTAATAGCAGAAAATTTCCCAAACGTGGGGGAAAAAAATCTGACATACAAATTAGTGAAGCAGATAGAATGCCAAAAAGTCATAACCTACATAAATCTACACCCAGACATATAATAAGGTTCCAGACATACAGCATAAAAAGAATAATAGAGCTGTTAGAGAAAAGACAAATTCACCTATCAAGGAAAGCCTATTAGATTCATGGCAGACTTATGAACACAGACCTTCAGGTTAAGACAAGCTTGGAGTGCAGTATTTCAAGCCCTGTCAACTCAGACTGATGTACCCAGCAAAACTGTCTTTCAAATTTCATGGAGAAACAAGATACTTCCATGAAAAAGAACAACTGAAGAAATTCATGTGCATCAAAACAACCTTAGAAAGAATATTGAAAGATATGCTAAATAGAGATAAAAATGGTTACAATCTCCTGAACAACAACAGAAAGAAACCAACAGGCTGAACAAGAAGTTAAACAAGGGAGGAAAGTGGAAACCCAACAAAAGGAACACAATAGGGTAAAGTCAAGCCAGTACATATCAGTGATATCTATAAATGTAAATGGGCTCAATTCACCTGTCAAAAGAAACAGGTTGACAGAATGGATCAAGAAACAGGACCCCACAATATGCTGTATACAAGAAACAAATCTGACTCAAAAAGAAACTCATAGACTGAAAGTTAAGGATGGAAAACTGTATTCCATGCAACAGGAACCCAGAGAAAAGCAGGGGTAGCTATTCTGTTTGCACACAAAGTGAATTTCAAACCTAAAATTATTAAAATAGATAAAGAAGGCCATCACATACTTGTAAGTAGAAAACTACAAGAGGAAGAACTAACAATTATAAATATATATGCACCAAATACAGGAGTACACACCTATATAAGACAAACACTAATGGACATGAAAAAACAAATACACAAGAACACAAAGGTAATAGGAGATCTTAATACCTCGTAGTCACAAAGAGATTGATCAACTAGACAAAAAGTTTGAAAAGAAATAACAGAACTAAATCATACCTGTGAAAACATGGACTGAGTGGATGTTTACAGTGTATTCCACCCTACTATATCAGAAATACATTTTTCTCAGCTGCACATGGCACATTCTCCAAAATAGAACATACATTAACTCATAAAATATTCTTAAGTAAATGCAAAGGAGTGAAATTATCCCATGCATAGTATCTGAGAATAGTGCATTAAAATTTGAAATCAATGACAAAAATACTGCAAAATCTGCATAAGTACATGAAAATTAAATAACAACCTTCTGAAAAACCAGTGAGTTACAGATGAAATCAAAGAAGAAATAAAACAATACCTACAATTCAATAAAAATACAGAAACAACATACGGTGACCTATGGGATGCAATGAAAGCAGTCCTTAGAAGAAAACATATTGCAATAAATAGTTACATCAAGAAAACAGAATGAGCATAAATAAATAACCTAATGCTACATCTCAAGCTTCTAGAAAATGAAGAGCAAGTCAAATCCAAAGCTCATAGAAGAGAAGAAATTGTAAAGATTAGAGCAGAAATTAATGCAATTGGAATGAAAAAAACAATACAAAGAATTAACAAGTCAAAGAGATGGCCTTTTGAGAGAATAAACAAAGTGGATAAACTTCTAGGCAACCTTACCAAGAAAAAGAGAACAAAAAACTCAAATCAAGTCAGTAAGAACTGAAAAGAGGGAAATTAATACAGACCCAATGGAAATTCAAAAAATTATGAAAACCTACTTTGAAAAATCTCTACTCGCATATGGTTTTAAACACTGAGGAAATGGATGGATTTCTAGAAACATATGAACTATCAAAGCTCAATCAAGAAGATATAACAATTTTGAATAACCCAATATCAGCTACTGAAATTGAAATTTCCATTCCAAAAGGTACAAATAGAGAATACAAAGGATTGGGACCAAAGCAAGTCCAAATATACAGCAGGACAAACATTAAGTCCTGGAGGTCCATGTACAACATCCAAAGCAACTATATCAAACTGTGAGCACCAAAAGTCTTGTATGACTCAGCCCCTATGGCATGTATGATGGTTTTAGTTCTCATTGTTTTTCTCTTGGGCTGGCCTTGCTCCTTCCTTGGAGATTTCCTTAGACAATCTATATCTTGTCTTTCCCAAAAGTCTGGGTTTTCCACTGCACCTTTAGCTTTACACTCACAGCTTCACATACTGCCAACTCAAGAACACACTTTGGCCACCCTGTAGCCATGGGGTCTAATCATCAGGAGATATAGGCAACAGGCCTATTTAAGGGTACTTGTTACTGGGTTAAGATCTCTTTTATGATCCCATCTCTCTCAGATACATGCAATTGAGAGGTTTAGGGTAAGCTTGTTCTTCTACCTCAATCCAGGTTTTAAGTCCTTTGGCTCTTTTCAGTTGTTGAAAACCTTTTGGGCTATCTCTACTAACAGAGTGCCTTACCTTTGAATCTTTGTAGCCTTTAAAGCTTTTTTCTAATATCTGGGGCTGAGGGTGAGAAAAATGTGATATTTAGGGCATTCCTATATTCAGTTGCCTCCAAATTAATAGATATATAAATCCGATATGCCTCTAAGAAGTGCTCCAAGAACACAGATGGAGCCCCATTCAGGCCCCTGACTCACCTTTGAAACCTGAGACAAATTAGTCAACTTCCAAGCAGCCGCTTTTAAAAGCACCAAAAAAATGTGGTGAAATCAAAGGAGAGCCTCATTACCTTGGACAGTGTGAGTGAGTCTAAATCTGAGGATGGCATCCAGTCCCAGGACCAATATTTTTCCCAGGATGTGGATGCATTTTCATTCCTCAGAAATGAATTGATTCTTTAGAAGCTGTTGGCAGGCTCTTCAGGGGGAGATAGTAGGGAGAGGGGGTCCTGGAGCAGAAGCCCCCCCAAAATTTTCTGCAGCCACATGAGCATGTGCCCACCAGGGAAGCCATGCTGATGCCCATTTTCTTAGCCCTGGAGAGCTGGAAGCCACCATTGATGATGCTGTGTGGCATGGGTTTTGGCTTTGACTGCAGCTCTGGATCCTCTTGGGTCTCTGCTCTATGGTTGCTTGTACTGTTGCTGCTGGGCTAGGAGTCGCTGGGCAGGAAACAGTTAAGGTGCCTGGCTCAGGCTGATTACTCAGTGCATGGGCAGGAGGAAGAGGGTGCTGAGCTATTCTCTGCAGTGGAAGCACAGAGATGTCCAAGCCTCAGGTTTCAGAGTACAGGGGCATGCAGTGGATGTGAGATCTGCAGGTGGGACAAGTACTCATTCTCACCAGAGGACCCAGTGGGTGGGACAATGATGGAAGCTGATGGAAGCTGAGGGCAGCAGTGATATCTGCAGCAGCAGCATCGTTATTTTTCAGAAAGTTAAGGTAGACCTGCTAACACAAAGAGAGGTTAAAAGTCCCTCTGGAGGCCAAGGGACTTGGAAATTGGGCTACTTAAATTCAAAAAATGTTTGGAGCTACCCTGGGTTAACAGATTCACCATAGGAAGAAGCTCTCCAATCAAATTGCTGAAAATGGTTAATAACACATTGCAGTGGCAACAAAGAAACAGAAGCAGACTTACCCAATCACATGAGTAACAGACAAATCACAAACATTAAACCACTGACAAACAGGATTAACAAAACAGAGATAGAGACTAACAGACTGACACCAAGAACTAGTTTGACAATATGGCCAACCAGTCCCAACCAATGTGTTGATCTGGGAACTGCTTTGGAGACTTTAATGTTGTGTACAATGTCTCCAAAGACTCCCAGTAGCATACAAAACAAACACACAGTCTTACTGGTAGGGATCTGGACTGCTCACCCCAAAATAGTGTCTAGAGTTTTGGCATTGGTTTCACTTTGAAACAAAGATTCCTTAAGGGTGAGGAATGTCTCTTAGTTGTCCCTCTAAGGAATAATTCACCTCAAAGTGAGTCTTGGACCCTATAAATACCTAAATATGGATCCATCCTGAGAGGGTCCCCAAATGAAGTGGGTTCATAAACAGTATAGTTATCCAAGCAGCCAAATTGATAAATTTGGAAGTTAAATAGCTAAGCTCAGCAACCACTCACATGGACAAATTTCAGAGTCTCACCAAGTGGCATTGAAATGGAAAATTACAAAGCTTTGAAACAGAAAAACACAAAAGGACATTCTGTTGGAAACAGTTTAGCTAGAATCTTACATTAATTTTTGGTAGACACCTGCTTCTTTTGTTGAGCAGGTTAAATTTTTCTCTTGTGGGTAGAGATCATTGTGCTTTTCTCCCAGAGTTTGTTGCCTGAGTAATTTTCAATTCTGCTGAGTCAAATACAGGACACTAGTTAAATGCAGGGCTCAAGACAGCATCATTTGTGCAAAGCTAAAACAATCTCAAATGCCACAAGAAACAGGTAGAAAGGAGCATTTTACACAAAAACAATAGTGTGTCAAGAGAAAGTAGCATAGATGTGTGACAGATACAAACAATAAATATTCACAGACAAACTCTAAACATAAAGTCTAGAATAAGAAACCCCTGTGTTGTACTTTCTCAAAGGCCTTAGCCCTCCCCATGTGCCATCTCACTCTTCAGGCCTCACTTTTGGAACTACTAAGAATCCTCAATCCCTGGGTGTAGTAGAACACACCTAAAATCCCAGCAATGTGGAGGCTGAAGCAGGAATATTCCTGTAATTTCAAGGCCACTCTGAGCTACATAGTAAGACCCTTTCTCTAAACAAAAACAAATGAAATAAGAAAGGAAAAAAGTAAGGAAGAAAAGAACAAGAAATCTACAATTTAAGTTAGAAAGAAAGAAAACCAACTTCAGGGACAGATGTTACATGCACCCCTCTAAAGCTGCTTTTCTCTTGGGTTTCACCTACGCATCTGGCTGCTCCATATTTGGACCAGACCCTAAGGCAGCAAAAATCCACTGGCCCAGTTCTGCTTTTTATTCTTCATTGTGTTGTGACATTATTAATTCTATACTCTTGATGTAAACATCATAACTCTGTATGAGGCTGCAATGTATAACATAATCCCATTCTATTGTTTAGGACAGATAAACTGTGCATTTGTATGTTTGTGTGGGTATATGTGAATCCCAGGATATTACCCATGTTTAAGAATGAACAATACCGCCAAAGTACCTCCACACCAAGTCCTTGAGATGAGTATCTCTGTACTAGTACAGAAATAGATCAATGAGAATTGGCCTCACTTTAAAATTCTAGAATCTGCTTTACATTTCTTTTCATACTGTTCCTTCTTTAGGAACAAAACTCTGATTCCTTGGCTCTTGCTATTTGTTTCTAACATGCTAACTTAGGTTTTCACTTTTATAGCAGGCCCTCATTAGTGGGGGCTTTGTGTTGAAAGTACATTTTGTCCAAAAGAATTGAATCCTCATAGGGATCAGACTACTCCATGTCATCTATAATTACTTGGGCCATGGAGTGAGTAAAACTCCCTCTAATTGTGCCTGTTATACTATAATTTGCCTCAAGAACTTTTCTGAGTTTTGATGATGAAATTGATATGGGGGAATGAAACTCCTGACCTACTATATATCCAGAACAAGTTCCTATTCTCTAAAATTGAAGAATGAATTTTAGGAATAATAGAAGTTAAGAGCAGAAATATTTAATGAGGAAAAGGAAGCTTATTTTTGAGAGAGAGAAAGAAGGGATCCCAAGCCGGATGGTCAAGACTATGTATTTTCTAGGGAATTTTATAGTGTAAAATCATCAGGTGAGGTGAGTCTAAAAATGTGGAAAAGTTGGAACTTCCAGTGTAGATGGGCATGAGTTGGGACAGAGCTATAATGAAAAAATAAGTTTAATTGTTCATGTAAAATTGACCAAGTCAGGGACAAATGGGCAAATGTGTCATGTAGCAAGTGAGCATTCTTTATAGATAATGACTTTTCCTTTAGGGGATGGGATGGAGACTCCTAGCTTCTCAAGGTTACCCAGATTTAATTCCTAATGAGTATACTTATGGGTGTAGTTGCATTTGCTTTGCCTTCTGCCTTGAGATTTGGCCCACAGCAACAGGTGTGTGTCTCCTCTAAGGTCATCAGATATCTGGTCCTCTGTGCCAATTTCTTTGAGGGCCTAGCCCTGTCTGATTGCCAAAAGTATTTCTATCTAGCTCAGCTGCCTGTAACACTATGACTTTTTAAACTGTCTAGGTTGTCACAATTCTTTCTGAAATTTTATTGCCATCCTGCGTAGGTTTGTTACTGCTGATTCCTGCCTACTGCAATTTTGGAAACCTGCCTTGCCTCTTTAGAAACTCAGAAGTGCAGGAGCAGGGAATAGTGGTTATATCTATAATTTCAGTACACAAAAGACTAAGGAAGGAGGATCACTGAAACTTAGAATACCTTGGACTGGATAGCAAGGCACTGTCACAAAATTGTAACTTCATAAATAAAGGGATAAGAAAAAAAAAGAAATTCAGCAGTAGCACAGCAGACTTTTTTCTGAAAATCTTTAAAAAAAACAGGCAGTGTGAGTATAAATTGAATGTGAGGATTTAAGTAAGACAGGCCGAGGTCAATGGATTAGAATTGGGTGAAAATACCCACCCTAGGGTGTATCTTTACTTTAGAGGTATAAATGCACAACCAAAAAGAAAGGATCAATTTTGTCTCCATCAGGTCTCATCCCTACTCTAATCTTGGACTTCTTATCCTGGCTTCTGGAACAGACCCTTAAGCCTACTGAAAGAAATTCACATTGAACTCAATAGGAATTGAGGATTTTAACTGGATTTTTCCTGTCCCAAGTTGGCAGGTAACCTTTTTTATTGACCATGAGACTCTGTGGACAGACATTGTAAGTTAGTCTTTAATTCTTGTATATTTGTTCACTTTGCATTAAAACTGTGTCCCTCATGAGAAATGACACAGGCAAGTTGACATATTTCAGGTAACCCTACCAGGGGCTAGACAATACAAAATCCTGGATTTAAGAAGATTTAGCATCAGTAAAGTACAGGCATTGATCACTTGCAAGAGCAGAACTATTTTAATTTCATCTTCAAGTCATTTCAATCAGAAAACAATAAGGACACCTATCAGACATCTATAGGGAATTCACACAGTACCTGACACAGCCTTTTTGTACTTTATAATATTAATAACAATGGACAGCTATAGCTAAAAAACCTGTTGACTAAGCTAGGCATACTAGTGTACTCTTGAGATCCAGCATTTTGGAAGCTTAAACTGGAAGGCTACAAGTTTCATCTCAGTCTTGGGAGTAATGTGAATTAATGAGAATCTACCTAATAATATATCTAAAAGATTGAGATATAATTCTGTGGAAAGGCTCTGATCTGAATCCACAGTATCATGATAAAAAAATCCACCTGGTCATTTAACATCATTGAATGTGAGGTCTGTTTAAAATTTTGGTTTTTATTCTTTGGGGTCTTACTTTGTAGCTCCAGCTTTCCTCTTACACTTAGCGATTCTCTTGCTGTATCTCCCCCAGTACCAGGACTAGAGGCACACACCGCCACAGCCAGTAAAAAGGCAACTTCTTAGGTGACTTACTTCTTCCCTTGGTCAACAAGCAACTCAGAATTTACCAATATATGACGCGGGTTCATGAACAATATAGGAATCCTAGCAGCCTAATTTATAAATTTGGAATTTTATTAGCGAAGCTCAGTGACCACTCACATATAGATCCCATTTCATTCCCATGGAATGGTGTTGAACTGGAAAGGTACAGAGCTTTTAAAAGAGAAAACCACAAAAAGGACATCCTGTTGGAAACTATTTAGCTAGAATCTTACATTAATTTTTGGTTGACACCTGTATCCTGCTTCTTTTGTTGAGCAGGTGAATTTTTTTTGTGGGTGCAGCTCATTTTGTTCTTCTTACGAAATTTTATTCTAAGTAACTTTTCCCTTTCTGGGGCAAATACATGGCACTAGTCAAATACAGGGTACAAGATGGCTTCAGTGATGCCAAGCTACAATATTCCCCACCAGTTTTAGTACATGAATTAAATCCTTGTTTCCTGGTCCCCTTTCTTGGCTAAAAGTAATCTTTCTCATCTAAATTTCACAAATCCTCATATTGGGAATGTATAAGCATTAATTAGAAGACTGGACTTGGCTTTGGATATAATGTATTAAACACTTTATCATGCAGGAGCTAATAGTGGTGGCTGGTAGAAGGAAAACCAGGGATCCTGCCAGAGCCAAGAGTGGGGTGATCAGCCATGAGGTTGTGGAGAACAAATTGTCATGCCAGCACTGTTGATTATGTCTCACATTTTCCCTATCAGACAGGCACATTCTGAGCTCACTAAGACTGTCCCTAATAACTCCTGAAAGGTTGGTGTAAAAACAAGATTGAGTAAGGGCTGTGCATAGATCACCCTGTGTGAAGAATAGGAGATGTAGACCTTGCCAGTTCTGGAGGACTATCTCAGCCAGGAAGTACAGAGAATCCTCTAGACAATGAACATTTTGTTCAAGTGTGCCCAAATCAAAATCTATTTCTTTGCTCAGTATTTGGTAGTTTTGGTCTCCCATAGTGAGGACTGTGGTTCTTACTGCTGTGGAACCAACTATTCCTAATACCAAAAGGACAGGTATTAGGAATGGGGTTCATTTTCTTCTCATGAGTTTGGGTAACCCCATATGGTCCCTATCTCCTTCAAAATACCAGTGCACTTGGGGAAGAACCTGAGTTAAGATTCAGAGTTCAGGGTTAGGTCCATTGAAGACAGCCAGACAAGCACAAGGAGTGAAACAATTTATACAGACAAACCAAGTTCCCAATGGGGAGACTAAATATTGGTTAACAGGTAAGAGACATTCTGTACAAACACAATTGAATTACAATTGATTTGAAATGGGGAGTGCTTCAAGGGAAGCTTACAGACTGCATACAAAGACCAGAGACCTGAATGTTTCCCCAAGTGAGGGACTTAGGTCCCTGCCCCCACCTGCATGAAGGATCAGAATCAAGGGTTGAGGTGTTTACAATCTAGGTTCAATCATTTGTCCCAACAGTAGCTTTCACAGCAAATCCCACGTAATATTGGGGTTCAGGATTTAAACATAGCCAACAGTCTTTAGCAATGTTGGGTGATGAGCTATTAAGTAATTTAAAAATCTCTTCCAGAAATTGGATGACCAGGCTATCAGGTTCTAACTGTGCAGAGATCATTGAGGGACAGAAAGGGATAGAAGGGAATTCATGGCACAGGTAACTGCTTGAATGGAAAAATCCATTAGTGGCAGGGAAAGCCCTCTGAGGAACCCTAAATGTTTGGATGGTTTGAAGGACTTCCTGGTTTACTCTGGATGGTTAAGAGTGAACGATGGTCTCACCCAGTGACAGAGGTGAGTGCCCCAAATTTTTTCTCCACTCTAAGAATTATCTCTCAATTGTTCAGGCCAAAATAAATGTAGCCCTTATGAGAACTATATCTAGCTGACCGAGAAGGAATCACTGTTTAACCGGAGGGCTATGGTTTCACGACTCCATGCAGTTTGGTGACAATAATAATAGTGGTGCAGGTACGATCCAGAAGCTGTGGAATGTCCATCTACTTTAGAGATCACCAGACACAAATAGCAGGGGATGTTTGGGTACTATAAGAAATACCCAGCCAATCTCAATTATCTAAATGCCCTGCTGGAAAAATCTGGGTGGCTGAGGAAAGGCCAATGCATTTAGGGCTGTTTGTGGTAGCACATCCCATATTTGAACAGAAGGTGACATTAATGATGGGATCCTCAAGGCTCCTTCTAGAGTCTAGGGATACTCCACCTGAAGTTCTAGTCATAACGCATGTATAATCTACAGGGCGATGGTCTTTTGTGGGAATAGTTGAATAAGGAAGATTATACACATAAACAGACTTTGGGACCACATCTTTGGAGCTTGATTTTAAATGGTTGGAAAACATTTTGATAGTCAACTTATCTGGAGTCTCTGGTCCTGCAGGCTTCAAGTGGGAGTGATAAATCCAATGGCACATTCTAGTGTCCTTGACAGCCATGGGAATACTCAAGTTGACTGTATAGCATCCTTCTCAGTGGGTGCAAACACATGTGGGCTGACTCCTTTTGATGTAGATTTCATCATCAGATTGAGGTGCCGGTCAGTTATTAAGTCTTTCAAGAACAGTCTGTTGGCCCTGGAACAAGCAATAGATTGAGTGCAGGAAGGACTAGAGAGCCTGTAGGGACTTAATTTCCTCATTAGTGATAGCAGTCAGCCTATTATCTTGAACATGATGAATCAAAGGGGGTGGTCGACCATACATGGCCTTGAAAGGAGTAATGTCCTTGAAGTACAGGATACATCAAACATGAAAATGAGCAAAGAGAAGGAGACTTAACCAGTTTTCCCTAGTCTCAAGAACCTGCTTTAAAATTGTTTTCTCTATGGTTCTATTCGCTCTCTCCACTTGCCCTGAACTTGGAGGCCGGTAGGCACAGTGTAATTTCCAATTGATTTCTAAAACTGCAGCTAAATTTTAGAGTAAACTGAGTTATGAAACCTGGGCCATTGTCAGACCTGAGGGAAGTGAGCAAACCAAATCGAGGCACTATCTGATAGAGGAGTTTCTTAGCTATGATGAGGACTGATTCAGTACAAGTGGTGAATCCTTCATTCCAGGTGGTGAATGTATCTATGAGAACTAAGAGATACGTATGCCCCCTTCTTCCTGGGTGGATTTTGGTAAAGTCTCTCTCCCAGGTGTCTCCAGATCTAAGCTCTTGTTGTTTCTTTTGCACATCAGTAGGAGCCTGCTTAGGGTTCACCTGAAGACATCGTGGGCATTTTTGGCTGACCTCTTTAGTCAGGCAAGATAATTTGATGATGAAGTAATGTCCTTGAAATAACTGGGCTAATTTGGTTCCTCCTAAGTGTGTGGCCTGATGGGTCTCCTGAATGTGCTGGGGAGCCTAATGATTCTGGGATGAGAATTTGCCCATATGGTAAGGTTGCCAGCTTTCCAGAAAGAGATGGGCCACTAAGCTCTTGGATAGTCTCAAGTCTATGGCTTGGGTAACATGGGTGGAGGGAGAGCTGGGAGAGGCATTATAGGCCCCATTTGATTTAGTGCCACCTCTTTGGCTGTCTTATTAATGAGGGTATTTCCATATACTATTGCGGTGACTTCTTTTTGGTGCCACAAAGAGTGAATAATGGTATCCTTTGGGGGCAACCAAATGACAGCCATGAGGTCTAAGATCTTTGGAGCATTCTTGATCTTTGCTCCTGCTGAGGTCCATAGTCCTCTTTCTTCATAAACGTCCCCATGAACATGGATGGTAGCAAAAGCACACCAACTATTTGTCCCCAAGTAGACTTAAGAGAATTAGCAACCACAGATATGTTAATAGTGCTAGAAACTGTTTCTAATATATTGGGATCCACATTAAACCCACTATTAAGATTTAAAAATGGTCACAACAAATCTTTCAGCCTTACAGCATAAAAATAAGTTGATAACTTTTATCTAACACATAATAAAATTCATTCTAAAATTGTGAAAAACTCAGCAAGATCCTACCTCCTTATAAAGTTTCTTTCTACAAAGTTTTTTGGTTTACACATAAGTTCCACTTTATCATTGAAAAAGTATGACAACTTCATTGCAATGTTGAACTTAATTTGCCTCCAGGTTAGATATATAATGAAAGTAAAATGAGTTCAGACAGATTATTGAAGAGAAATAGAAAGTGAGTTTCATTCTAATCATTTTCTAAAGGCTTTTTCTCTCCTTGTAGCTGTGTATCATCTCAACTTTTTGTTCCTGCCTAATGTGCTCCTTTCCTTATTGTATGTTTCCTTTAACAGATGAACGATGATAGAGTGCTAAAACCAGTTTTTACTACATCTTGGAAACAAACTTTTAATATACAACTTCTATCTTTCAAAATTCTGTACCAATTTCATTTGCAGGACAACAAGCTATGTATGCTTTAATCAGCTGCAAAACCCCACAGAAAAATCTTAGTTTTTCGTAGTAACATCAGAAATTCAAAATGTGCCTTTATACTCTGTTCTTTTTTTGTAACAACTTATGCGATTGCCCGCCTCTGTAAGATTTGTGTAATCGCCTCTTAATCTTGCTGCCTTGTAACTTACCCGCCTCCCTTGTTCCTGAAATTGCTTGTTCCACCTCCCTGGCTCCTATGGAGACAAACTGCTCTTCAAGCTTTAATCCCCTCCCCTTGAGGTCTTCAGCTTAAAAAACTCTTGCAACCCCCTGCCAGGCACACATGTCCTGATAGGCTCCTGGGACAGTGTCACCGCTGAGCTCAACAAATAGAGCCCTTTTCTTTTTATTTTTTAAGTCCGTTGTTTTTGACCACCACATTTTTCACCCATACATACTATGTTCATTGTTTCCTAAAATCACAAATATAACTTTCCACCTTAGATTTAACTTCTCAGTTATTATTTCCATGTTAAATAGGACTCTCATTTTAGCAAAGGTCTAGAAGTGATAATTTTAATGATTTTTATTCACAAATTTCAGTATAATGGAATCTGAAGTCCCAACTCAGTTTCCACTTAGGTAGATACAAAAACAATTTAAATACTAATAAGATATAGGTTGACTTAGTTTGAGATGCATATTCTAAATTAACTATATGTGATTCAATTTTATTCTACATTATTTATTGAAGCCAAAATTTTGTATCTTCAAAGTTTGAGAGACAAAACATATAATAATCATTCCTCTACATAAGGAATGCCTACTAAAGTAGAACTCTATGCTATAGCCAAGTGCAACTGGGCACACTGTAATCTCAGTTACTCAAGAAGGTGAGGCCGGAGAAACACAAATTTGAGTCTAGTTTGGGTGATTTTGTGAGACCCTTCCCCCACCCCAAAAATTAAACAAAGGCTAAGGTATATCTTAGTGTTAGAGCCCTTCCTGCAAAACAGACAAAAATGCTCCATAAGAAACAAAAAGCTCTAATCTCAATATCTTTGGGTGATAGCTTCCTATTAATACAAAAAGAAGAGGGAAATTTATTGATAGTATATTAAAATATTATCTTATATCTTTGTGAAACTTATTTTTATACTTTTCATATAGAATGATATTCATAAGAACTTTATTCATATTTGCCAAAAACTAGAAACCATTTAAAAGTCTATCAGAAAGGCTGGACACAAATGCAATAATCACAGCATTTGGGAATCTGAGCCAGATTTCAAGTTTAAGGCCAACCTAGACTACATAGCAAGACTGTGTTTGAAAAAGACAAAAAAGCCAAACAACCAAAAAAAGACTGTGTCCTTATCACTAGGAAAGATAAAGTCTTTAAACTTTATATACCATACATATACCCAAGTACTCATATTGGTAGTAGTCAATGCAAATATTATTTCTCATAGCAAGGATTGACACACCTCTAACTTTTGGTTCAGACTTTCAATCTGTAAGCAAGAATACTTGTAGGACACAAAGTGCTACTAATGAACTTACCAGAGACTAGAAGAGAAGACCTTTCATTTCTGTATTTTTCAATTTCTAAAACTGCTAGAAATTCTTATCCACAGTATGAATGACCAACCACCTGTGGTTATCATTTTCCTTCTAAATGAATAAAATATATAATATTTTAGTCACTTCATTGCTTAAAAGAACATTGAGATGAAATTTTTAGGTATCAAAAGTGGTCATAAATATCTCATCAAGATTACAACTTTAGGCATGCATATTGGCACATACCTTATAATCCTAGAACTCAAGAGACTATGTAGTCTGAGGTACACAGTGAGTTCAAGACCGGCCTGAAATACATAGGAGACCTGTTTCATAAAAGATAAATAAATAAATAGACTACTACATTTTGACTGGGTTGTGAGTCAGACTTGAAACCCTTATGTTGTAGTCAGGTTTTGCAAGGAAAGCAACTTAAAACAGGACACATAATTTACATAATTATTATATAACAGTCACCCAAAGAGTCAAACAGAAAATGTGCAGAAAATTTGTCCATGCCCTAAAGATTCCAAAAAACCATCTGAGGTCTCAGATCCCACAGTAACATCCCACATGAGTCCCACTGAAGGCCTAGAGCCCACGGCAATGTCATGTACAAGCCTGTTTTATGGATTTGCACTGGAAAGGCCCAGTGGTCAGTGGTGGAAGCCAGAAGGTCTGTGCCCGCAGGATGAAGGAGCTGAGCCAGCAGGTTGACTGTCTTGCACTGGAGCCAGAAGGATGCTCAAAGTAAAGACTCTCCCCAAAATTACCACAGCCATCCTCAGTGACAACAAGGTCCCAAGCGCTGATGATGATGAGAATAGCTGAGTTCATATCAGGAAGCCAACATGACAAGCTTCTCCTGGAGATTGAACAGCACACCATCTGCCCCTCTGGAGCCAGGAAATGATGCTTAATGGAAGTAGAGAGCTCCCTCAAGGTGAACCACAGCCCTTCTCAGCAAAAATACAATCCTGAGCTGCTCTGATGATAACAGCCAAGTTCATAACAGGAAAAAAGCTTGACAACCTCATCCAGGAGAACCTACAACAACAGGAGAACCAATAATACCTCTCCTTCCTCTCCAGCTCTCCTCTTGATGCAGGCAGCAGTTCTCAGGTGGGCCGCCCACTCCCCGCACCATGCTGAGTCAGCTCAGCTGGGTGCCACAAGTTGCCCAGCAGTTGTCAACTCACCACTCCTTATTGGGAAAGCATGAGGCCCTGAGGTCAATCTCCACTACTTCAAGGAAAACAAAAAGACTAAAACATTTATCCATTCACTTCTCAGAGACATTGTCTTACCTCCTTCACAATATGTATATTCAGCCACTGTGAAAGAAATTATTTTTTCAAGCTATGCAAAAACACTTCAAACATGCTTTTTAGCTTTTCCCTGCTTAGCTAGGAGGAATTTAACCACTAAATTTCTAGGGTATATACAGAAAATGGATAAGAATTTATCCTTTAGAAAAAAAATGACTTTGAAAGATTAGGTAAAAAACAAATTTTCAGACTACAGGAAGCTCCCTTCCTCATCTTCCCCCAGGGACTAAAATTTTACACAATATAATTTACAGGAAGATGATATTTGAAAATAATATTGTTTTATAGGACTTGCATCAGAGACTTCAGAAATGAACTCCATGTACATGAAAAAACCCAGCGCAGGAAGAGAGTCAGTCCCATGATCCTCTTGATCTTGCAGCATCTCACAGTGGATCCATAAAGGATCTAAGAAAAAGGGAAGGAAGTTCTCCAGTATCATAAAGCACCTCTATTTTAATGACTAGACAAGGAGCAGGAACCAGTATCCCCCTGAGACTCCTCTGTAACATGAGGCTCTAACACTCCAACCACATTATATATATATATATATATATATATATATATATATATATATATATATATAAACAGACCATATGGTTCACTGGAGAGACAAGGGCTATCAAGCATTATCCTCTGATTCCCCAAGAGGAACAGTGTTAATCTGTTATTGGCACTGACGCCCAACACTAGGTCACGGTTGGGTTCTGACTGTTCATTCACCCAGCTGAGTGGATCAGTTCACTCTGGACAGCAATCAAAGAAACCAGCCAGCTTTGCAGGTACCTCACAATCCCCTAAGGTGTTCTCTGTGCAGACAAAAACAGGCTTTGCATAGACAGCAGGAGTATTTGCAGGGGAAGGATCTGACTGTGGAGAGTTGTCTCTAGATGAGGGAAAAGGCAACTGACTTTTCTTAAAATTCACTGTTTTCCTTGAAGGGAATTTTATTCCAAATTCATGGATTTTATTTATATGATAATATAATTCTGTACAAATTTGCAGGAGTGACTTTATGATTGAAAAAATATTGTATCATACTCATATATGTTATTAGTAAAATTTTTCTCCATAAACCACAAATTAATTCTCAGAAGGTTATAATTCAACATGACTATAAAAGCACAAATGATAGAATGAGAAATAAAATTTTAAGGAATAAAATAGTCATAATATAATCTAAGCAACAACTTTAATAAAACAAAATATTCAATTTAATTTTTCAGCAAAGTCTTAAAAGTGCATTCTGTCCATCAGATCAAGGTTTCACTGAATATCCTTAAAGACAGACATCCTCCTCTTGTTAAACTTTCCCTGAGAGTAATGGCCTTAATTTTCCTGCCCTTCCAGTCAAACTTCTTCACAGAGAACCTTGGTGTTTCAGCCAATGCAGGAGCAGCCATTGGTGTTTCCATTTTGTCTCAGCGAGTCCCACATCTGGGCCAACTTGGCCAACTTCTTCCTCTCCAGTTAAAACTGCTCCCTTGTGATCACCAATGACCCCAGTGTCTAAGTCTGAGGCTTACTTCTCTGTGCTCCAGCGGCTTAACCTGTGATATTTCTGACTCCTCAGCTACCTCCTGAAACTCACTCTTTCCTCCCTTCTTTGGCTCCATGCTCTTCTGTCCCTCCATGTGAATCTCCTGATCTTGTGTGACTTCCTCTTTCTGGCCTTCCCCTAAGTTTGTCATTGTTCACAAACACAGTCATAGTGCATTTACAGAGGAGGATACACTTCTCCATGAGAGATCAGCAGGCAGTTAAAGCAGATAGTTTTGCCTTATTAAATGCTTCTGTTATAGATGAGAATGTCAATTTAGTTGCCTAAAAATGACAGATATTTTGAAACCAAACTATTTTTTAAGTGTTCTGATCTTAAAAGTTATCTTTTCAAAACAAACAAACTACCCAAAAAGGAATGTGACTATTGAACCTTTGAGCAATGAAAACTTTCTACAAAGTTTTTGCAGTTGTGTCAGACCAAGAAATTGTTTATTTATTGGAAACTTGGACTACTGATTTCTAGGTCCTCACCTTTGTGTCACCTGAAATGCTACAAGAAATTCAGAACCTCGGTCCCATCTCCTGACTTATTATAATTGTAACCTGCGTGTTTATCTTGATCTCTCTGCACTCACTGCAAATTAACGTTTGAGAAGTACAACCGACAGGCACTTTTACATTATATTTTATGAGATGCTACCTAGTATAAAAGTTTATCTGTTACTCTTCAGCAACAAGAAGAAGTTACACTTGTTTTTAGTAAGAAGCAAAGCCTTTTTGTGAGATCAAATTCCTCAATTAGTGATTCCCACTCCACCCTTATGCTAGGCCAGGCCGCGCTAGGTTGAAAAGCTGTAGAGTTCTGCCCTCTAGCGGTCGCTTCTCTGATGCACATAACTGCTGTCTTCTGTATTAAAAAAATAAATTTGAGTTTCTCCTTTATTTAATCCTATTTTGAATTCTTAAATTTCCCTTTTAATAATTTCTATTAGTTCTATGGAAGTTTTCAAATTAAAAAAATGAGTCACTCACAAACAATAAACACTCCAGAGACATCAGGCTTACCAAAGGAATTTTTTTTGAAATCTGAATAGTTTAAGGGCCACTTTTACTTTTGTCTTTTCAAGTTATGTTCTTTTCACTATATGCTGTCGTGTTAAGAAAAATACTTTACAACAATAAGACATAATTTTTATATTATATCCTAAAGAAATAATTAGAAACACAGACAAAGGTTTATGTACAAAGATGTCACTTCAACGAAGCTGAATCTTTTAGCTTCATAGTAGTCCCTCAAATTCACACACCCAAACTTATTCTCCTGTGTCACTCAGGCACATGGCGTTTCATTTCCCCACAATATAAGTAAATATCTATATGCATATGCAGAAAGAAAGGAGGGCAGGAAGAGCAAGGGAAATTAATATATGGTGACTTGTGGTTTTTTCTCACATTTTGTGTCATTACTAAATATACATCCGTGAAATTATATTGCAGCATCCAAGAATATTTTCATGATTCCACACAGCCACCCTCCTATATATGACTACTGTCCAATCTGGTTTTTACTGGCCACAAGCAGCGTAAGAGGATATAGACTATACAGTCACCTCTCTGGCATCAGGCTCCATCCTATGGCTACTTTTTGCATAGCTTCATTAAAATATAGTTGAAACACTATATGATTCACTGCTTTTCTTTTTTAAAAATCAAAACACAGAAAAGAATAGAAATAATACAGAATTTTAAAAAGTAGTAGGAAATTAACACTAGTTAGTATATTACATGTTGTTATCTTACAGGTAGATGTTCAGGTTACAAGATCTAGACATAAATAATGATCAAAAAATCAAACAATGACAGCAAAGACTGTTCTTATTGATGAACAGAGGTTACTGCTATAGTTATGTTTCTCATACACATATACATACATACAGTTATACACATATACCTACATGCCATACTGATACATGTGCACCCCTGTTTATAGCAGCATGATTTGAAATAGGTAAATCTTGGAAACAAACTAAATGCCCATCAATTGCAGAATAGATATAAAACATGTGGCACTTTTACACAATGGAATATTACTCAGATATAAAAAGGACAATCTTGAGGCTTTTATAAGTAAATGGAGGCAACTTGACATCGTACACACATGTGAAATAAATCAAACTAACATTTAAAAATGTGTTGTCTCCCTAGTGTAAAAAATAATAAAAATAAAAAACTGAAAGCATAATAAGAGCCAAAATGTACAATAGATACTGTGAAAATGAGACAGAAAGTGCTCAAAAGGGAAGAACCCCTGGGGTAGGGGAGGGGAGCAAAGGAAGAAGGGTTCACTCCCTGAAGCGTGTGACTGAATACCTCTTAGTGTAGTTGCAGAGCAGTAGAACCATCACTGTCCTCTAACGTTAGCACTTTTGCATCACCCCAAAAAGCAGCACTGCACCCACTAGGAGTAACACTTTGTTCCTCTCTCCAACCCTCCATATGGTTAATTTTATCTAATTGGCTACTCTGTGATTCATCCATGTCTTTTGGGTGATAACTCAATGACTTCACATGATTGCTTCAAACCCATGCAGTGGAATGGTTCCCTCTAATATTCTGGTATTTGCTTCAAATTGTGAAATGTTCTTCTTAATACAGGAAAGTAATGCAACAGAACAGCCTCTCGTTTTCTCTAAAGATACTTCTAAAATGTAAGGCATAATTTAAGCACTAGTAGAAAAGCATCACATAAACACAAAGTTAACCATTCTTTTCAAAGCTAGTGAGAGCTGACACTTGTAGGGGAGGAAAATGTCTTTTCCTCACCCATCCTAGGTTCGCAGCTGAGGCTCTTCTCTCAGATTCACAGGAGAAAAGCATGCAGATTTCAGAAGCAGCTGTTTACCCACCATGAAGTCTTTGTAAATAAGGCAGCCCTGAAACAGTTTAGCTGGTGAGGTTTCCCTCTAGTTATTTTTTACTGCATTACAAATTGAAGCCAGGGTCCCCAACCTCTGAGCCACATTTGCAGTGCTTTTTATGATATTGAAACAATTTTTCACTAACCTGCCCAGGGTGAACTCTGACTTTTGATCCTCCTACCTCAGCCTCTGAGGAGCTCAGATTAAAGGTATGTGACATCATTGCTGAGTAATCTGAGTTTAATGCTAGGTTTAAAAAAATGACTTATTATGGAGAAATATGACAGAACATGGTGTGTAATTTGTGGTGATAGGTGGGTGAAAGAGTTTTGCCCTAGAATAAACTACAGGACACTATGGCAGTAGTTCAACATGGTGAATTCCAAATCAGGGATACTTACCCTGAAGGCCACTTCCTCCTTCTTCCCTGGTTACAACTTCCTCCTTGCCTTCCCCATGCGCCTGAAGAAAATTCCAATCAGCTCCTTGCGCATCACCAATGCCCGCCCCAAGCACCACATCCAGTCAAAGGTCACATTACCCCACACCCCCATATTCAGTCAGAGAAAAAAGCTAAACCCTTGCTCGTTGTTTACCCTTCTGTTTCCATTAAATAAAAAGGCCACTTTTACTTTTTCTTGTATTCTGATTCTCTATTGCACCAGAAAACTGTAACAATAGTAACCTTATCAAGGCCTCCTTGTTCAAGTTTTCCTCGGTGACCATAGATTTTCAGAGGCAAAGATGTCCCTAAATGTACATTCCTCTCCTTCAGCTATCAGAGGAGCAGCTGTCACCGGAAATTCTTCTGTCCTGCTGCATGGAGAAGAGTGGAGAGAAGGTTAGAGCACAGTGATCTTCAGTGCATTAAGGTCCCTTTTATGAAACTCGGTGTCAGATGCCACACATGCACTCACCACTGAGCCACAGCCTTCAGGGATGTCTCATACTTTAAAGCATCATACTCTGAACCTCATCATATTTTGGAAATCCATTATGAAATACACTTTAAATGTTCCACAAAAAAAGATACTGCTTTTTTTTTAAGAGCAGAATATATTTATTGATAGGAAAAAAGATTCTGTCAGAGAGAGACAGAAGGTGTCCCAGATGGGTTTCTGAGGATCCTGCCTTTTCCAGGGATTTTTAAAGAGCTAAATGAAAAGGTGAGGAAAGTCCAAGATGAGGAAAATAGGGAACTCACAAGACAGGTGAGCACGAGGTGGGACAGAGCTATGGTCAACCAATAAAATAACAAGAATAATTACCAAAGTAAACTTGATTTAACTGGGATCAAATGGAAAGGCAAGTAGTCTGAGTATAGAATAGGGTCTTTGCTGCTAAGGGCCTGGGTTAGTGGCTCCTTGTGGCTTAATTAAGATGATTTATACCTAGTTAGATTAGCAATCCTGATGTTTATATTTAGTGTTATGGTTAATTCATTGTGTCAGCTTAAGCAGTTTAGAAGTTTAACTGAGAGACTCAGCAGGGAGCCAGGGTCCTTACTTTGCAAATATCCTCATCCTGTAGAAAGAAGGGAAAGGAAATTTTGTGAGTTCTACAGCTGTCCTGGAGGGGGGGAGGGTGGCCTGTGTATGTTATAAAGCAGGAGAAGTTTCTTGTTTTGTTTCCTATTGCACTGGCTTCCTTTTTTCTCTGGCTGTAGCCTCGAAGTGTTGCCTCAGGACCTATCATGCCACCCTGCCCTGGAGCCAGCTGATTGTGGACTCAAACCTCCACTAGCAGTAAACTAAATAAACATGTCTTTCCTTTATTTTTGAATTGGGGATTTGTCTCAGCAATGAGAAGAAGGTAACCAAGACACTTATGGTGTGGCTGCAGTTGTTTTCTGTTTTGTCTTGACATCTGTCCCACAGCAGAGGTGTTTGTCTGCTCTAAGGTAGCAAGGCTCCTTTAAGGGCCTAGCCCTGCCTAACTGCCTATAATAATTTTGACTATCTCAGCTGCCTATAACCTCCCCCCTACCTGAAGTAGTACCCAAAACTGCTATGAGGGAGAAATGGGCACTGACCAATCTAGTTTCTTCAGGCTGAAGAGGGTCACATTTGTTGATTGGCATTCAGATATAGGCTACAGAGGGTACATCTACAGGCCCTCCATGGACACCAGGCATATTTGTCTTTGGTAGATGTACTGCTGTAAGTATGGAGGAGACAAAGCCAAAGGAATAATTCAGTGAGCATGAGCCAAACAATAGATTCAAGAACATAATTATGAGTATAGTTAAGGAAGATTTCCACTAAGAGGAATTAGTAATGATTTCCCATACAGAGGATAAGGGTAAGATCCAGAGAATTTTAGATTATGATAAGTTATTGATTTATCATCTAATATCTTAAACAACTACTTCTTTACTTGAGCTAAGG
>PVLA01015352.1:0-10278 GCA_004027455.1 Hydrochoerus hydrochaeris
AAAAAAAGGAAAAGAGAGTATTCTAAAGGATATAACTGCATGTATGTTTGAGTGTGTGGAATTAATAACCATGTTGCTAAAGTTTTAGTTGGATGGATGAGCAAAACTGACTGCAGTCTCACTGTTTGGATGTCCACTTTGTGGACTTTACTTTTGTAACTTGAACAACTGCATCTAAGAGGAAAGTATGTAATTATCATCTAGTGATTTTTTACTGGTTACTATTTTTTTGTTTTTGTTTTTGAGATTTTGTATTTTTTCTACCCTCTTTCTGTTTCAAAATTTTTTCTTTAAATAAAAAAATTTTTTAAAAAAGCAAGAGGAGGAAAAGAAAGTGCTCTAAAAGAGATAACTGTATGTATACTTAAGTGCGTAGGATTGATAACCATGTTACTAAGTTTTTGCTGGATCAGTGAACAGAACTGTTTGCAGCCTCACTGTTTGAATGTCCACTTTGTATGCTTTAATTTTGTAACTTGAACAGCTATATCCAAGAAGACAATATGTAATGTATCAAATAGTGATTTCTGTTTTTTTTTGAAATTCTGTATTGTTTCTACCCTTTTTTCTGTTTTGCTTCCCCCCCTTTAAATAAAATTTTTTTAAAAAAGGGAAAAAAAGACAGAAAGAAAATGAAAAACAAGAAGGAAAAAATGTTAAAAGGAGAAAAGGAAAAAGACAGACTAAGCCTTAAACCCCAAAATACCAATGAAGAAAAAAGAAAAAGTTCATCAATTAAAAAAATTCCTCTGTGTTTTTGGATGAGTGCTTTCTATTTTATTTTTGACTTTTACTAGTACATGTTGCAGTTCATAATTTTGTTCACTGTAACAAATTGGTACATGTACATAACACTATTCTTTTTTGTTTTTTTCTTTCCCCTTCAAATGAGTGGTTTCTTTCCAAGATTTGCAACCTAGGAATCCAAGTCATGATTTTTTTTTTCTCCATGAGTTTTTCTTGGGGCTAACACTGTGGCCAGGTCTCATTTGTTTTTGGATATGTTGACTTTCAGGCTTACCTTCTTTTCCTGGGGAATTGACCTTGTCTGTGTTCAGGTTGGTGGTTTCATTGGTGCATCTGCTGCCCAGTGTGCAAGGGAAACAAAGTATGTATCAGTCTTGGTGTTTGTGGGTGGCCCAGCCAGGGGGCAGAATCTATGGTGCAGAGCTGGCAAGAGGCAAGCACTGTGTGTGGAATGGGTTCCTCCTCCATCTGTGGGGGGCGTTGAGGTCCCAGGTTTTTATCTTTATTAGCACATGTTTGTAGTACATGATGATTACATTCATTGTGGGCAGTCGGCGTGTGTATATAACACATCTTAATTCTTTTTATGTCTCCTCTTTTTAAGATAACTACCACTCTCTATCATCATGTCTTAATAAGACCAGACCTTTACTAAAGGCCATGATAATTTATAGTATGTCATTTCACAAGGTGCCTACATAACCTTTCTGATGCCTGACACATGTTAATTTCCATGGCTACAGGAGATGCACACTTCTTGGAAATACCTTTTTTAATTAATAATTTGATGTCTTGCTTCTTGGACTAGGCTTCCAGTGTCCCAGCCACTAGCCAAAGAAAATATTTCAACTTAGATTAAAAACGCATTTGGTGTCATACTAGCCCATATTCTGAGATCTAAATTCACTCTTAACTATGGCAAGTAGTATTACTGGCCAGGGTAGATAAAGTGAATCTCCATCAGGGTAGCAGTTTTTACTGGACAGTGCTGCATTAGAGGGGAAGTCCTGTGAGGGCAGCGGCCTTTGATGTTTTCATCAAAGGCCACTGTGCTCCCAACAGAGATACTCCAAGAACTTGAAATAGACAACCAGTAGTCCACCAGGTAGAAGGAGAAGGCTAAAGACATCTGTTTTACAGCTTCGAAGCATGTTTATCTGGGGTTATGGCATGTGGTATGTGGTATCTGTGAAGAGGTACTCAGGAACTGTATTCTTCCAATGATATGATAGGATCAAATTTTAAAATTTTAAAGCAAAAACAAACAAAACTCCTGTGGGCAGCAAAGTATTCTACACTCCAAAAAGGACTTGATAGCCAAAGTGTGCCCATGGGTCGGCAACATAACACTATTTAGGAGGTTGTTAAAATCGTAGGACAATATCCATTCATATTTGTAGTATGTGAAATCTGAGTTTTCCAGTGTAGATTTCCAGATCCTATGTCATGTTATTACTACCATGATTTCTCCCTCAGCTCTATCTTCTACTCTCTAAAAGTAGATGCTGACAATAGAATCTCTTGTATCGAGACTCTTATCAGCCAACCTATTGTTACTGGTTAAAGCTCTACAGACTTGGGAAAACCATCAAATGGAGCAGAGGTACGTTGTAAGCTCAGGCTAAGGGGGAAATATGGTTTAAAAAATAGAGAGGGCTGGGAATTTAGCTCAGTGGCTTAAGTGCCTGCCTTATAAGTGTGAGGTCGTGAGTTTGATCCCTGATACCAATAAATAAACAAATAAATAAATAAATAAATAAAAAATAGAGCACCAGGCTTTGTACTTTTACTCTCTGGGTCAGCCCTCTCCACGCTGCTAGGTTTGGATGGTTTGAGCCCAGGAATTTGAGATCAGCCTGGACAATACAATGAAACCTTGTGTTAAAATAAGAAGGATGGGCTGGGGATTTAGCTCAGAGGCTCAGGTACTGGCCTGGTAAGCGTGAGGTTGTAAATTTGATCCCCAGTACCAAATAATAAATAAATAAATAAATAAATAAATAAATAAGGATGATAACATTTCTCTTAAAATTGTCTATAAAAATAGTTTAACCTGTATAATTGAATAATTTATTTGTCTAAATGTAATACACTACCAAATGCAACATTTTTACGTATTTTATAAGGAAAAACTGTCAATTCTAACTTGTCACCATGTTAAATGAAGATTGATTGTGATATATACCTGTTTAACAGGTGTTCTATGGGAAAACGCATATTTCAGAATGGATTAAATGCAGCAGTTAAACCTATATTCTTTAGAGAATTATGCAAATGATGATTAAATATAAATCATATAACATTTACATGCATTCATAAGCAGTAACACATTCTTAAAACAATTTTATCATATTTTGGTTTCACTTTTCATTTTGAGATGAAGACTGGACTCTTCTAGCAGTCATCTTACATCAACTTAAAAGCTGATGGGTTACTCAATTTTTAAGTTATCTAACTTTTATTTCTAGAATCATAGATCAGGAATTGAACAAGGCTTAAGTGTCTTGGTGTAAAGACAGAAGGCACACTCACATCTTGAAGTCAGGTCTCTTGACATGGTCTATGTTCCCCTCACAGAAATAAACAAATCAGTGTCATTAGCATGTTTTGGCCAAGCCATACAGATAACATAAAGCAATTAATTAAAGTATATTCCAAAGACAGTAGTTCATAACACCCTCTTCCCTAATCCCAAGCAGTGTATAGATACTTGATAATGTGCACAGCAAAACCATTCTGCTCATTTGTGATCTTGCTCCACCAGATAGTAGCCATTTTTTTCAAACATACTTTCTTTGCATACTCTCAAAAGTGCAGGTATAAAATATTATCTATTAAGTCTAATGCTGAACGCTAATCTCCTACAAGATCCTACTGTATCATGCCACTTGGTAGTTTATAAAAGTCTCTGGGAATTGGAGAACATATAAAAATACTGGCTGTAAGTGGACCTAGAAGTTGTCATTCCCAATACATGCTAAAAATCTGCTGAAGATTGGATCTGACTGGTTATTTAGAAGACACAGTTATTCGACAGATCCTGAGAGTCATCCATCTAGTATGTGTTAGTTTATTTTGTACTGGTTTCTGACAAGAAGCTCCACAGAGGAATAACCAGCATTCACTGCAGAAAAATGAAATGCCATTGCATTTTGAGAATTGGTTGTATATGTTAACTATTGGTACCAACAAAGTATTTCTGCATATCTGTATGACAGGAGGTCTGTGTTATTCACTGTTACTCATTTCAACCACTTCAAAATCCACTTCATTCTATTTTTCTGCACCCTTCTCATCATCATCTTCCTCATACTCACTTAGCATAGAGCAGGAAAGCAAAGCTTTCTGGTTCTCATTCTTTCTCTTTTCCTTCTGCTGTGATCCAGAGGCAAGGTGGCTAACTTATACATCACAGGAAATAATACAGCAGTGAATATTGCTGAACCCAAACATGTGTACAGAACCACTGGCAAGTCTGGGTATTCTCCTTGAAGAATTCCAATTACTGCAGGAATAGCCATGTCTCCCAGACAAGCACCAACAACAAAAAAAGCTGCAGACTTCCCACTTATGGTTGTGTACTGCTCAAGCCAAGAAATACCGCTGGGAAAGGTGGTGGCCATCGAGGCCCCATACACTGAGCTCGCTATCCAGAGACAAAGTGAGTTCTTGTCAAAAAGCACCAGGAATAAAGATGAGACCAGGCTGCCAATGTTGCTCAACACAATCATGGTTCCAGGCTGTAAACATGTGGCAAACAAGATTGCCAGGCCCCTACAGGCTGCAAAGGTCCCCCAGAAGATGGAGTTCAAGCCAGCCGCTTCGCTTTGGTCCATGCCAACGTGGGTGGTTGCAAATGAGAAAATGTAAGAGCCATAGGTCACCTCAGCTCCAACGTAAAAAAAGAAGAAGAGAAAAAGGAGGCAGAGCAGGGCCCTGTGATGTTTAGCTCTTCGAGATTCCTGAGCAGACGCTGTTGATTTTTCATGCTTTGAGCTTTTCTTGAAAAACAGAGCAAACAGGAAGACAGAAACTACTAAGCTGTAAGTGCCAATAGAAGCATAAGCCCACAGTAAGTTCAAGTCATCAGGTGCTGCAAACAGAAGGTCTGAGTCGGCTTCAGGAGATCGGTTGAGGGCTGGAGGGTGGAGGTCAGGCTCTGTGTGGTTTTCAGCTGACACTGTCGTCCCCAAGGCCAGTTTTGCCAGAATGGGAGCCAGAAAGGCACCCAAGGCAAAACTGAAGTGTAAGGCCTGCATATGTGGGGCTCCTTTGTCCCCCCAGAGAGCCAAGATAAGGACGTTCCCACCTACCAATGAAAGATGGGGAAATGATTTAAATTAAATATAAAATCTTTGTTAGAAAGAAAAATTTATTATTATCAGGGAGAAAACAAATGTCTTTTGCATGCCCTAAGCATTGCAGTGTTCTTGGTTATCAAACAGTGTTCCTGTGTCAATTCTGTGTTTAAGGGATTCTAACCCACTGCTACCAAAGAACTCTGCACATACCATTTTACATGGATGTATGGAATTATGAAAGCTGGTAAACTGCTACCTTCTACAGCCAGCCATGTTAGAAACTCTGCTAAATAAGGTTAGATTAGTGAACACAGGGGCCTCTATTTGGGTGGGGAAAGAGAATATGCGTAGTGCTCTGAAGTCAAGACAACCACAGCTGAGGTAACTGAGGACACTGCTAGCTGACACCTCTTATTCCAAAGCAATAAAGCCGCCAGGCTTAGTGACCTCTAGATAGTTCTCTTAACTGGCAAAATGTACCACTTGGAGAAGTCTTTGAACTGACTGCCAAGGTCCTGATCAGTTCCCACACTTGCCTGGGTATCTCCTTCAGTTGTCTGAAAACCAAATAAATAGAGGAGGCCCAGAGAAGCTCTTTGTCTCAAGCTCCAGGAAATCTCAGATTCCATTAGAGAATATTGACCGTTCTAGACCCCTAAAGACCCTACCTCTTGTCTTTTATTTAAACTGTTGCCATCTACTCCTTTAGGAGTAGAATGTTGGCCTGAGCAGTCTACAATACAGACATGTTAGCAGAGTCGTTTTGCAAAGCAACAATAATAGCCAGATGGAAGGGCACGTGCCTATAATCCCACCCCTCAGGAGGCAGAGGCAGGAGGATCCCCATGGCCAGCCTAGGCTACATAATGAGTTCAAGGCCAGCCTGGACTACATAGTGATGAGACCCTGTCTCAAAAACAAAGCAAAACAAAACACAACAAAACAAAAATAACAGATAGTAATAATTCTCATAGACCTATTTAATTGTAAATATATGAGTTTAAAGATGAATTTAATAGGCAAAATTGTATCATCTAACAGTGGCTTTCAAATCTTTATTGACAATCAGTAGAAAATTCTAATTGAGGAATATTATTTATGTATAAAATGTATGGAAATACACGTTCAAGAACCTGAATACTCAGGACTCCAATGTGGCCTTTAGAGAAAATAAGAACACATTTTACAATTTACACACACACTGAAAATCTACAAGGTGAAAGGCCAGGGTATTAGGTCTTCAGCTTTTTAAAAAAATCTTTATTTTCAGATAGACATATAATCCTACCCTATAAATTTAACACTACAGTAAGACTATTAAATATTTTTGTGATTTATGAATAATATTAAATAGGAACCAAAGGCCTAGAAAGCTGGGCTTGGCAGTAATCTCTAGTGTGTGTGTGTGTCTCTGTGAGTGTGTGTTTTATTTGTTTGTTTGTATTTCTGAGACAGGGTCTTGCATGCAGTTCACGCTGGCCTTCGGCTTACTTTGTAGTCCAGGTTGGTCTCGAATTTGCAATGGTCCCCCTGCCTTAGCCTCCTAAATTCTGGGATTACAGGAGCGTACCACCATGCCTGCCTCAATCATGTGTGTTTTTCGCAGCTTTTCAAAGAATGATGACACAATGAGAAGCTCTACTGTGGACAAAAAATAAGGGCAGTAATACACACCACAGGTTTCTACTGGCTCACTCACTGGGTGCATTTTACATTACAAGCTTCTTCTATGCTTTCACTGCCAACTAGTAATTTGAAATTTGTTTTATACCACCATACTACCATTTCTCCAGTATTACAATCATAAAATTCTATCCTGAAATGAAAGCCTGCTCACCTGTACTGTAATTACTCACAGGAATTCCCCGTGTCAATACTGCAAATCAACCATCTCTCATAGAGCCAACTCCCTCATGGTCACTTCATAGTTGACTGCTCAAGACCTGGGGCTCTGACTGGTAAGTGGAGGGGCTGGCGGAAGCGTGGCTCTCACTGGGCAACCCATGAACGATTCAGTAAGTCCTTTTCATTTCAAGAGCTTTGCAAATTATTTCTCTAGTACTGAGTCCACACTCCCAGAGATGGCGCTGGAGATCCACTAACCTGTATCCAGAACACCAACTGCAGCACCACAGATGGACATCATGGCAATCAGTAACGCTGCTGTCTTGCAAAAAGGAATGAGGTAAAGGCCAACTGTGGTAGCCACCATCGACAACCCTGAGAAGAAAAGGTTAAAGTCAGCTATAAAAAACACTATTATCTGCCAGGGGTGTGGCCCCGCAGTAGAACACTTGCCCAGCATGCTCAAGGCCCTGGTCTATCCTGAGGAACACAAAACAACATCCCCACTCCATATTCATGCAGAGTTGTGGGTAAAGTCAACACCATAAAAATTTTCAAAATTGCAAAATAAGATCCAACTAAAACTGAGAAATCATGAGAAGATGACAGTTGGAGCTTTTACAAGTAGTTAGTTACACCATCTGAATCATATAAGCTTCATGGAGCATAAAATATAAATAATTCATACTATAATTACTATTGCCCTAGTAATAAACCATAAGTTACACTACTAAGAAAGTTTTACAACATGAAGAAACATGCCAAAATTATTTACTTAATTGCTTGCTGAAACAAAATATCTAACACCCAAAATTAAAGGAGGAAACATTTATTGTAGCTCCAGTTTGTAGAGGTTTCAGTTCATAGTTGGCTAACTTCAAGTTAGGGTGGTGTAGCAGAGGAGACACAGTTAATGGTGTGCAGAAGGCAGCAAAGCACCAAAGGAGTGAAGCAGCAGCAAACAGCAAGCAGTGATGCTCTTTCTGTTCCTTTATCCTATCCATGCTACCCACCCTTATGGCAGGTAGCACTTATGTCCAGGGTGGGGAAACCTTAATCCTAGCATTGCATCATGAATTAATCCTAGCATCACACATCCTAGATCCCGCTACCTCCAAAAAGCCCTGCCTATGAGAGTATAAGACTTTGGGGGGATGTCTAGATACAAGCCATAACAACATTTAAGAACCAAAACGCATACTGGTGTATGAGTTAATTTAAAAATGTAAAAAAAAAGTACTCAATATAATAACTTGTGGTAAAAGTTTACTATAAATAAATAAATTTCAGGAATAGGAAGGAAAATAAGGGAAATATACCCTCCCAGCCCATTTTGGAAGAAGTATTGTTTATTACTCATCAGCAATAAGATATTCTCACTGGTTCCAAAGGTGTTTTATCACATTAAATCTGAATTTTATTTTAAAATATCTATTTATTCAAAAGAGGGTGAGTTAGAAATGCTTTCCTAGTGAGATCCAGCGTGAGTGAGGAAGGGCATTCTAGGGGCATCACTGACGGGGGCCAGCGGGAACAAAATGGTAGCCATTAGTCCACTCACTCACCATCACTGGGCCCCTTCATTTTCAATACAGAAGCTGCAGGCCCTGGGTGGGCTCCAGGAGCTCATTCTGAGGACTCTGGCCTGAGATCTGCCCTCCGCCCTCCTAGGCAGAGCTTGGGGTCTCTAGTGTGGGCCCTGAAGGTTGGGAAGGCTCAGGATTGCACACACACCCCGCAGAGCTGTTTCCAGAGGGCCCAGCGTGAATTCCTCTCACTGCTAAGGCCAGAGCAGGGAGCATGGCTTTGCAGAAGGTGGAAGACGCCCAATGCACCCATTTCCGTCGTCTGCAGGCTGCTGTTTCTCATACTCACAGCCACAATGCAAATACATTTACAGCCACAAAGAAGGAAAAAATCAGTGTTTTCTTACCCAAAAGTAAAACATGATTCATATATTCAAAAAGAACACCACCAATCATAGAGCCACACAAAACTCCAGAGGCCCGGCTCACAAAAATTAGAGAAAGACCGCTGATATTTCGGTTTACATTTGTTGCCAGATCTTGAAATGTGGGTCCCAGTATACCAATGCTCAATCCCTAAAATTTAAAAAGAAAACACCTTTTTACTTACAAGCATTAAAATGATGTCTAAGTGGTAACCTGTTCTGCTATTAAAAAACAAATAAAATGGAAGGGAATTACAAAGTAATATAGGGAATTGCTTTAAATCTTGCAGGCAGAATAAAAGCACAAGGGTGTGGATGTCCACAATTTTCCTTGTGCTCTTCATTCTCAAGTAAAAGAAACACTCTTCTGGCTTTTTGTTGCAATTGTTTAATTTTGTAACAACATCTTAGAAGACTATTCTGCATTAATCATTAATAGGAGATAACAAAACCTCTCAAAACACTATATTTTGAAATATACTACATGAATAACAAATTTAGATGTTGAAACTTAAATTACCAATACATCAAATTTTTTTCCCTATGATACATGTTAAAATAGCAATATTTCTGAGGCACATGGAATCCTTCCTTAATAACACGCATAGCCAATATATGTAAGAGATAAACAATTTGAATGTTTCTAAATCTACTTTGTTCTTCAAAACAAAAAGCAAGTTGAGACTACTGGCTCTGAAGACTCCTTAGAGAAAGGAATTCTACACACACACACACATGATAGTAACAGTAAAATTTTACTAGGAAATGTATTAGAAAGAACTGAGGATCCTGGTTCATTTTCAGAGGAAAGGTGTTAGATCTTTTAAGAAAAATGTGTCTAATAATCTATTTCAAGGATTCATAATTTATAAGTTCTAATCACACCGTTCTGCTCCGATGGAAAGCAGGACGCACCACCTGTCCAAGCAACCGGAGTCCAGAAAAGAAACACAGTGCGCCAAGCCCACCGCCAGCATCCGGATACCGGCTCTCACCCAAGCTCTTTATGGCTTCCGGAGACTCAAACAACCTGGCACCTAAGGAGGGCTGGTCGAGAGTCTGCAGCGATAGTTTTCTCACCCTCTCCCCCACCGAAAGAGTCTGTACCTAACTGGGGCTCAGACTAGATGCTAAGTAACCAGGGACTATTCTCAAAGGACTAACTCAACTCTGCAAAATCTAAAATTAGCAACTTTGACAGGAAGAGTTTGGTAAAAGGCACCTGTGGCTGTGGAAATTTGCTGAAAACCAAAACAAAATAAAACATAACGAAAAACAAAACGCTAAAGGTTCCGAAGCCTGGATTGAAACAGGATTGTGGGCAGAGTAAAAGGTGTTCCTGGCTCCAGCAATTAACCAGTTGTGTCGTCAGGAAAAGTCAATTCCTTTTCTGGGGCTATTTCCATGTTTGCAAAACTAAAAACGCTTGCCAAG
>PVLA01015352.1:10378-25806 GCA_004027455.1 Hydrochoerus hydrochaeris
TTACCAGCCCCAGGAAGGCGGCGCACAGGACGGCGGTGGTGAACCAGCGCAGCGCGCTCTGGGCCCGGGCGCTGTGCCGGGGGCCCGACGCCGCCTGCGGCTCGGTCTCGGCCGGGGCCGCGTCCAGGAGGAGCCGCTGCGCAGCAGCCGGGGCCCCGGCCTCACGGAACTCCAGTTCCGGCTCCAGCCTGGCGGCTCCGATGTGCTCTCCGGTCATTCTTACAGCCGGGCCGCACGTGTGGCCCTGCGCTCGATCCTGCCCTTTGAGTCCGCACTGTCCTCAAAGCTGCCATCTCGCCAGGCACCGCCCCGAACGGGAAGACAAGCGAAGCGAGACTTTGGCAGGTACAGGTGTAGCCTGCAGGGGACCCACACCCTCGGGGCTGAGCCGAGAGCCAGACACCCAGGGAACAGACGCCCCCAGGGGTAAAATGTCGCCAGACCTCCAGGGCAAAACGCAGGCCAAGAATTGCCTGGTGAGAGCTTGCGTCCTAGCAGTCCTAGCAGCCCCAAGTTTCGGCCTTTAGAAACTCCAAACCCTGGGCGTAGAGGACACGGAACAGCTTTCTTCAAGGGCCCTCTGGGGATCAGTGACTTACCTGGACAGTGGAACAGTAGCTCCAGAAAGAAACCTGGGTTCAAACCTGGGTGTGATTTCAAACACCCAGGGGCTCCTACTTTCCCCACAGATTTCCAGAAGGCACCAATTTACCTGATCACTGAGTAAAAGGGGGTCAGTGGAGAAGCAGGCCCTGCTGTCAGTGGCCTGCCTGCACTTGTTTGCATTTGCTCTTTACCCGGGTAGACCACTGCCTTAAAATGGGATGTAGCTATTTTATCATGTATCTGAAATGTCCTCTCTCTCTCTCTCTTTCTCCACTACAAAACTTTGACTGCCTCCTAGCAATCCAGTTACGTTTCGATTAGTCACGAATTCCTTTCTCTTTACCTGAGAAACATCTCTTTCATCTGCTTAATAGCTCTCTTTTCCCACTACCTTTCTTCTTATCCTCCTGACTTCGTGCCTACACTATCACAGAAGCCTCCTAGTATTTCCAAAGTGTGTGTCTTGAATATTTCATGGGGGAGGGTGCTTAGAGGATCAAAGTAATGGACAGATGCTAGGACCTTAAAATATTAACCTCTGTCACCTAAAACTGAGCTCATCGCTTTGTCAGTAAACCTGCATCCACTTTGGCGCTGTTCTGGGCTGCCACCACCACAACCCTGGCCATCTCTGAGGAACCTGCGGATCTAACGTGATGTTTCCTTCTGTCTGCTCCGTTTAACACTGAGTCCTGCCAATTTTACTTCATTACATATTTCAGGCGTCCTGTCTGTGAAGAGGTTAAATTATACCAAACTTAAAGATTGAACTGGGTTTCAGTAGAAAGTATAAGATTGGCTGACATCTCATTCTGTAAGATCAGGAGTTTGGATGAGCTACACAGAAATGGTTGGCTTTATGTGTGAAAAGAGGTTGAGAAAAGGACCCAAAGAAACAAAAGGCAAATTAGTTCTTCTAGTCTCTCTTTTTCAATCCAGTTTAAAAGTCTTGCTTGATCAGGTAAACAGGGGCTCCTACTCATTAGCCTGCTGTGATTGATCCATCAGGCTGTATAATTGTGAGGCCAGAGATTATGTTTGATTTGCTCCCATCATATCCCAGCACCAGTGCAAGGCGTGACATGTTATCCGTAGCTAAGTAAATGCATAAATTACAGGATTAAAAATGTCCATGGCGTCTGGCAAGTGGAGTTGTCACTGGAGCTATAGCAGTATGGAGACAGGTGGCCACAGGCCAAATTTCAGCAGAACAAACATAAACAGGGGAAAAGGTCACTGTACCTAATGCAAGTGTCAATAAAGGAGTAGAATACCTTAGTGAAAGAGCAGAGGCTTTGAAGGCAAGCAATTTAATTGTGCATTTTCACTCTATTTCTACTGACTATAAGACTAAGGTGAAAAACTATATGAATTCAACTTGATATATAGAGCATGATAATTGGGCACATTGGGAAGGTAAAAAATACTGACCAAGGAAAGCTTACATTTATAAAGTTTACTGTCATTAAAAATATGGCAGTTGTAGTGAGGAACTACAGAAACACCATTCCAGGGCGCAGGCAGTCCTCAAGTCTATCCCTGTGAAGCAGAGTCTGCTCTCCCATCCTCCTTAGCCCATGCTGCCTCCAGCAGTGAGCAGTATACTCCAAACAGGGCCATGAAACCACCCCATGCCCAACCAAACCTGTGAAGCTGAAGTACAAGTGTCCCCTGCTTTCTCAAAGAAAGCACTGGAGAGGCTTGTATGTTCCACCTGCACCAGTACAGTTAGGAGTTTGAAAGCCCCTCTATGTTTGCCCAGAGCTACAGCTTTCTAACAGGAGCTAGGAGAGGCCAAGCTTTGCCCAGAATCTCTGGCATGAGGCAAAGGTAAAAGACGCTCCCTGCCCTGGGTAGAGGGCACAGGGCACTCCAGGTAGATATGATGGCAGCCAAGGACACCTAGAGTTTCATTTATTATTAAGATAAAATGAGTGTGTCATCAGTTTCTCTCAGCTTTGACTTAATCATGTTTTAAAGTGTGTTTTTTTTTTTTTTTTCCACAGCCAGTTTTGGTTGTGCATGGCTGTAATCCCGGCTTCTCAGGAGGTCTGGACAGAAGGACTGCAAGGCCAGCCTGGGCAATAAAGGATGGGGGTGTTCCTTTCTAGCAGACAAGAAACCCTGAGTTTAATCTCTAATTCCTCCAACTAAACGAAACAACCAACTAAACAAAAATAAACGAACAAACAAAAACACTTTTCCCCAAGACATGGGATGTAAATAGGGCTATGGGAAAGCTGTACACATTAATCATGGTTCCTAGTAGAGGCACTGACCCAAATTATCACTGTTGTTGTTTTATAAGTGTGAGAAAGAGGCCCATGGTCACTGAAGGCAGGCTCTCGATTCTTGGGCCTTGGAGAGAAGGGAACAAGGAAAAGAGTTTGCATCTACATGATGTACCAGTTAGAAAATGTCCTTTCCATTCAGATGCATTAGGAAATTATTACTAAATAATACACTTACTAAGATATCTGGCTAGAAACAGCTTCATTGGGAGACTGGTAAGTTTAGAAATTAGATCATTTAGAAATTTAGAAACTTGAAAGAATCTGCTAAGCCAAATATGATAGATGTCATTTCCAAAACAACTGTGTGAAAATACTCCTTTTTAAGGAACCCATTACAAAATATGGGAAAACTAAAAATGTATAATCTGAGCGTATTCTTAATCAGTTTTTGAAAGATAAATTCCAAACTCATTTTAAAACATCAAAGAAATTAATGACACAAGAATCTACCTTAACCATTATCAGTTTACATTTTATTCAAACAAGAACTTGTACAAAGCCATGTAAACAGCAAATACACTTACACTCAGTTGTAATAAATCTACAAGGACACCCTTGTTTTGAAAATTAAAACTCTTTCATGAGAAACTATGTAGAAGGATTGCTGGCAGAAGCCCTAGGCTGGTGTATTTGGTAGGATTTGGAACAATGATACTGATTATCCACTTTCTTCCACCAAGCATCAGTGGATGTAACAGAAAACAGGATACCTGTTCCTCTTGGCTTCTCTTTCAGAGATGGTACAAAGTATACTAATCACTTATGAGGCAGCATGATTTAACCAAGTTGTATAATAGCCTAAAAGAATCCTTCTGACCAGCAGAGATTCCAGTCTTTGCATTGTTAAAGGCGATGATTCTCAAAGTGGGCTGAGAATCACACTAAAACCAGGATAATTTTTAAAATGTAAATAGTCATGGTTCCCTGCAGATATTGAAGTAAAACAACTGGGGCTAGCTAGTTTAAAAACACTGTCAGGTAATTCTAAGAGCAACCAGGTTTAAAACACACACACACACACACACACACACACACACACACACCCCAAAGGCTCATCACCTAAATGGGGCAACATATCTTGCAATCACCTTTTCCCTTGAGTCCATTTTTCTTCTGTTACCTTATGGATTCTGCAGAATCAAAATGTCACTTTGCCCTGCTGCACTATCACTATGTACTTCCCCTATCACAGTGTGGAACAAAGCACTTTGCACCGTAAGATAAAACGAAAATTATAGAATCCTCTGATTGTGATCTAAAACAGCTTGAACATTTCCCATAAAACTTGGCTCCCTAGCAGAAGCAATTCTGTCCATGGTTTTTGCTGTGCTCTATGTGACGTCTGTTGTGACCTTTATGAATGTGACGACTGTGTGAGCCACTTGCTGTCTTTCCATCTCGACGTGCAGACTAATGCAAACTCAGAAATCGTGGTGGTCTTTTTTCCCCTTTGAATATTGGCAAGATAGGCCTGCTCTTGTTTTCCTTGCAGGTAAATTTTTCCTTCCTGAAATGCTTCTGTCACTGAGTCATTTGTCAAAAAGATAAAAGTGCCTGAGTCTTCTGCTGCAAGCCATCAGGGAAAGAGTAAGAACTGAGAACCTGCTGAGTTACCCTAGATGTTGGCAGCTGTAACCCAACAGCCAGCTCAACCATGAAATGCACCACTGGCCATTGAGAGGAAATCCCAACACATACTTTGCTGCAGGATTCATGCTTTTTTTATTTTAAAATGAAAAAAGAATAAAAATGATACAGAATTCCAAAACAAAATAATAGATTAATAATGGTTAATATATTGTGTATTGTTATCTTCAAAGTAGTTGCTCTGATTACAAGATATAGGCCTTAAAAATCATCAAACCATGAAAGCACAAACCATTTCTTTTGTTTAGCTAACAGAGATTAGTAGTACAATTATCTGGTATGTGTATATATATATATATATTTTTTTTTCTTTTCCCTTCTTACTTTTCTCCAGCTGCAGGTTTCTTAGTCAGGCTTTAGCCATATTAACCTTATCTGCAACTAAACAAAACAACCAACTAAACAAAAATAAATGAATGAACAAAAACACTTTTCCCAAATTACGTTTAATTACGTTTACCAAATTACTGTATAAATAAAACACCAGAGACATATGGAAATATGCATACACAAACACACATCAAGGGACCAGGAGAACTCAGCTACTTTATGGGAACTGCATGGAAATGATGACAAAGTGCTTTATTTGCTCTTCAGCTAATAGAGTGGTGGCTAGCAAACCTTACCTGAAAGAGTAAAACATGAGCACAGTGAAGAAACAGTACCTGTCCTGTTTTATTCCCAGGGCACTGATTGGTGAACATGATAAATGTTCAGCAGACATATGTTAAATGACTGAAATACAGGCTCTGGGAAACTTTCTAATTCAGAGTTGAGCATGTAATAGCACCTCTGCAGATAGGTGATTCACTTAGAGCTGTTCCAAGTATAAATGCTACCCTAATAGGACAGCACTTAGTTTTCTTGAAACAGTCAAGCAGTTCTCTCACAAGTCTTAACAGACTCTGTAAAAAGCTTATCATTTTCTGGGAGTTTGTTTTTTCTATCCCAGTTGCAAAGAGCAACCTATGCTGTCAGTCCCAGTGCCTGCCAATCCAATTCGGCACCCAACAGTATTCACAAAGTCCAGTACTAGTCCTGTATAGACTTGACAATGGAAGTTCTCTTTGAGTTTTAAATCCCCAGTCACCCTGATCTGTTGGGGTTGGAGTATAGAGGTGGGCAAACCTGGAAGGAAGCAACAGCATCAAACCAAGTCAAGCCCAGCCACATGCTGGTGTAACAACTCCTTGTGCTAGAACCAACAGGGCAATGGAATCTACTTATATCACACAGATTCCTTCTGGAATTACTTCTAGGAAAGTTAGGAGGAAAGAATAGTCACACAGAGAGGCAGAGATGCCAGAGTTAGAGATCACCCCAGCTCAAGGTTCCCTGACTTAAACCATCTACTTTCAAGGCAGAAGACTGAGATCAGTCATTTCAAGGCCTGAACTCCAACTTCATAAACAAAGGAACACAAGACAGTAAACCATTCATTTAGCATGAAGTTTGGATCAAAACCCCTAAACATAATGATGATATTTGGCACAATATTTCAAAGAAAAGAATGTCATTAATACTTAGAGTGCAATGGCTAGTGCAGGTAAATCTTAAACACCTGCTAAAATACAGATCAAAATCTGGAAGCAGAGATAAGAAAGTCTGAGCTAGATGCTTTCTTTGGGTTCATTTCCTCATTGTGTGGGTGATATTGAGCAGACTGTAATGAGCCAAATGCCTACCTACAGACTGAAAGAATATTTTAAAAAGTATGTGTTTCTCTATCCTTTTCCTATAGCTGATGTGTTATGTATAAATTATATTATGACTAATCCAAAATAATAAAGCCAAATAATAAAAATACCTTAAAGATTTTAAATAGAATTATCGTATGACCTGCTTATGTTTATATACTCCAAAAAAATTAAAAATGGTATAGAAAAGCTATTTCTATACTTATAGTCACACAACATTTTGCATGATAGCTGGAAAGTGGAAGCAATCTGCAAGATCCTCAAAGCATACTGAAAATAGGCTAAATCCTCATCTCTGAATGGCCTTTTAGAAGTGGCAATTGTTCAGTGAAATCAGGAAATAGTCCAGCTTCCCTAAGTATTAGTTCTTTGTGTCGTGGTTTCTAACAAAGTGATTCATAACAAAACTGCCAGTAATAATTAGAGAAGATTCAAATTTCATCTAATCTGAGATGAACTGTTGGATACCTCAGCTATAGGCACCATCAATATATTTCTAGATGTCTATGTTGAAGAATGCCTCAGTGTATCATTTACTTCAACCACTTCAAATCCATTTCATTCCATTCTTCTGTACCTTCCCCTTCATTCTCTTCCTCATATCCCAGAATTAGAGGACAAAGCTTTCTGGTCCTTGCTCCTTCTCTCTCCTTTCTGCGGGCGATCCAGAGGCAAGGTGGCTAACTTATACATCACAGGAAATAATACAGCAGTGAATATTGCTGAACCCAAACATGTGTACAGAACCACTGGCAAGTCTGGGTATTCTCCTTGAAGAATTCCAATTACTGCAGGAATAGCCATTTCTCCAAGAGCACCACCAATGACAAAAAAAGCTGCAGACTTCCCACTTATGGTCGTGTACTGCTCAAGCCAAGAAATACCGCTGGGAAAGGTGGTGGCCATTGAGGCTCCGTATACTGAGCTCGCTATCCAGAGACAAAGTGAGTTCTTGTCAAAAAGCACCAGGAATAAAGATGAGACCAGGCTGCCAATGTTGCTCAACACAATCATGGTTCCAGGCTGTAAACATGTGGCAAACAAGATTGCCAGGCCCCTGCAGGCTGCAAAGGTCCCCCAGAAGATGGAGTTCAAGCCAGCCGCTTCGCTTTGGTCCATGCCAATGTGGGTGGTTGCAAATGAGAAAATGTAAGAGCCATAGGTTACCTCAGCTCCAACGTAAAAAAAGAAGAAGAGAAAAAGGAGGCAGAGCAGGGCCCTGTGATGTTTAGCTCTTCGAGATTCCTGAGCAGATGCTGTTGATTTTTCGTGCTTCAAGCTTTTCTTGAAAAACAGAGCAAACAGGAAGGCAGAAACTACAAAGGTGTGAGTACCGATAGAAGCATAAGCCCACAGTAAGTTCAAGTCATCAGGTGCTGCAAACAGAAGGTCTGAGTTGGCTTCAGGAGATCGGTTGAGGGCTGGAGGGTGGAGGTCAGGCTCTGTGTGGTTTTCAGCTGACACTGTCGTCCCCAAGGCCAGTTTTGCCAGAATGGGAGTCAAAAAGGCACCCAAGGCAAAACTGAAGTGTAAGGCCTGCATATGTGGGGCTCCTTTGTCCCCCCATAAAGTCAAAATAAGCACGTTCCCACCTACCAATGAAAGACCAGAAAATGATTTAAGCTATACACAGTAGCTTAGTAAAATAAATAAATAAATAAATAAATAAAGTCATTACTATTAGAGGGAGAATGAGTCTATTACATGGCAGCACCTTTGTGACATTCTCAGTCATCAAACATTGCACTTAATTCAAATCTGTGTTTAAGGAGTCCTAACCCCCTGGCACCAGAGAACTATTATTATATTATAGTGTCTCCTGTGCAGTGCACAGAATTGTTCAAGTGGAAAACCACTGCTTCTGAGAGCCACACACATCACTCATGGCTTTATATAAAACAGTACTAAAAGCAGACTAGGGAGTAGTATTTACAGACCTACTTATTTGTAAATCTTTCAATTATATTTTGAGGCAAGCTTTTATCTCTACACAGTGGCCAAATTTCCAAAGCTTTCTGTATTTGGAGCTGGTAATCACTTCTAGCACATTTTATAAATATAGATATACACATAGATAGACACTTTGATGCATAGATACAGATACACACATACAAAACACATATTCAGGAACCCGAATACTTCAGGACTCTGTTGTGCCCATTTAAAGGATGCAAGAACACCTTTTAGCACTTGTATTCACATTGTCAAAAATCTTTCAGAATGTTTAGATGTTTGACTTTTTTAAAAAATCAGATATTTTCAGATAAACATATATTTCCATCCTGTAAATTTACCACCAAAGTGAGTGAAAATATAAAACATTTCTACAGTATCAGCTCACTTTAGAGCATGAAAGGGCATCTAGGAAGGTGGATTTGGTAGGAAACCAAGATCACACATGTAACTAAATAGGTGTTCAAAGAGGTGACAGTGGAAGCTCTTCTGCAACAGGGCAGGAACTTTTGAGTGATAAAAGAACAGAAAATGAAAGAAAAGAAACTAATGCACACCCCAAGTTTCTCTTACCTCAATAACTAGGGTACATTTTTAATTGGATGGCTTGTCTCTGTGCTTTTGGAGATAGAAAGTAGTACCTGTTTTGTCTTCTGTGGCGCGAGAGAAAAAAGAGAGATAGCAGGAGAAAGAGCCTTTATTGGGGGCACGGGAGGGCTGCCAAAGAGAGGCAGGTACCCTCTCGAAGCCTGGGGGAAAAAAACCTTGGGCTTCATTTGGAATTTGACAGGGGGCAGAGTTAATGGGGTGGGCAGAATGACATATTGACAGCTGATTGGAGGAGCATTTACGCATGCGTGAAAAACCGGAGGTTTGCCAAGTTTACGTTCATTAAAAGAATGATAGAAGGCACTTTCTAGGAAAAACCTGTTGTTCCTCTTTATGTCCTATTAAAGTATCAATTCCTCCTACATTACAATGATAAAATTCTCTGCTGAAATGAAAGTCTGTTCACTGTACTGTAATTACCCACTGGAGGAGGTCCTTCCTTGTTTGTATACTGAATGAATAATTTCCCATGACACAGTCCTTTAACTACACTTTGTAGTTGTCTGGTCAAATTCAGTGCCTAACTTACAAAGAAAGGCGCTGTTAGGAGAGTTGCTCTGATCAGGTGATGTCATTACCAAATTGGTAAGTCCATGTCCTTACAAGAGCACTGCAAGTGACCATTTGATACATCCTAGAGATGACACTGGAGAGAGTCACTAACCTGTATCCATAATGCCATATGAAATACCAAAGATGGACATCATGGCAATCAATAATACTGCTTTCTTGCAAAAAGGAATGAGATAAAGACCAATTGCAGTAGCCAATACTGACAGTCCTAGGAAGAAAGGTAATAAACTCAACTGTAAAATCAGTATTCATGCAATCATGCATCAAGTTAACATTGTAAAACCTTCCAAGAACACAAAATAAGTCCAAAGTAAAACCAAGTTATCTTGAAATGATGGGAGTTGCAGATTCCACAGGGGGTTATTTCATCTGAATTTTCTCTAAGTTTTATGGACCATGAATATGAATTACTATGACATGAAAATAATTCTAGCATTATTAGTAATCAAACTGTAAGTTGTACCATAAAGAAAAATTTTATAGCAAAAGACAGAGGGCAAAAGTTATTTACTTAAACATTTCAAATGTACAGCCTCTTAAGGGACTTTTAGATATGACTTACCAATGTAAAAAGGCAAAAAGAATATCATTGGTATGGTATTTTGTAGTAAAACTTTAAATAAATTAGTTTGGGAAATTTTGAGTGATAAATGGACAATATATTGTTGGGCTGGGGATGTAGCTTAGTTGTAGAGTACTTTAGTAGTATGAAAATATGGGTTCAACCCCTAATGCAGTAAAAAATTATATTTTTTCAACTCACTTTGGAAACAAAAGACATTATTCATCAGCAATAATTTTTTCTCATTGCTTTGAAAGGACTTTGCCATGTTAACCCATGAACCTAAATTTTCTTTAAACATGTCAGTTTATTCAATAAGTACAAGTTAAAAGCTTTGCCATTTATGCCCAGAGGCTCACCCCTGGTATAGGGCTGCAGAGGTAAAAACATAGCTCCCAACACTTGGGTGGCTTATGCCAGAGGATCATTGAGAGTTCAAGACCAGCCTGAGCTATGAAGTGAGCTCAAAGGCCAACCTGAGCTGCATAGTGAGATGCTGTTTCAAAAAGACAAAAAAACAAAAAGTAGCTGCCATCAGTCCCTCACTTTCCTGGACCTTTCACATTTAATCCAGAGGCCATGGAGCCTGAGCAGGTCCCAGGTCCAGGTGCTACTTCTGATCTCTCTGGCCCCAGCAGAGCTGTCTTTCATCCTCATAAGCAGACCTTTTGGACACCCAGTGCGTGATCCTGAAATGGTTTCTAGAAGGCCCAGCACAGATGATCTCTCACTGCCAACCAAGGTGAGTGACAGTAGGGAGCCCAGCTTCAAGGAGGACCCTAACACTCCCCACTTCAGCAGCCAACCGTTCTGCAGGCTGCTATTTTTCCGATGGACGACCAAGGTGAAAACGCACTGCAAGTCAACAGAGTGAAATCGCTGTTTACTTACCTAACAGTAAAAAGTGATTCATACGGTCAAAAAGTATTCCGCCAATCACAGAACCACCCAAATATCCCAAAGCACGACCCACAAATATTTCAGAAAGGCTGCTCATATTTTGGTTCACATTTCTTGCCAAATCTTGAAACGTGGGTCCTAGTATAGCAATAGTCATTCCCTGCAATTTAAAAAGAGATTCTATTTACAAAGTAATATGTATCTAATTTATGTCCATGACAAAAAATTGAGGGGTGGGTTACAGTGCAAAGCAGAGAATTACTTTGAGACTCCTATTAAGGAAAAAATATATAAAGACAATACTATTAATGGAGCCATAGGCCTTTACTGCTTATCTTTCAAAGCTCTCAATTTTTATCTATTTTGTAAATTAAGGCTTTAATTTCGTACTTAACAGCATTGAAGTATTTACACCTTGCAAATCATTGCAGAAAACAAGGCAAGTATTTTAAAACAATTAAAAGTATTTCTTTTGAAACTATTCAAAAAAGAATTATGTAATTCTTGTGGCTCTTTGTTGCACATTGTTTCCTACTTGAATACCATACAATACTATTCCATATTAAAAGGTAATGAGGAGCTTGGGACGTAATTCAGTGGCAAAATACTTGCCTAGCATGCCTAAAACCCTAGCATCATCCCCAATACAGGACAAAATTTAAATAAATCTATTCTAAAATAGTACATACTAATGTATATAAGTATATATACACACATATACTTTTATGCCTACTAGGTACTTTATTACTAAGATACATAACTAACCCTCTACCAACCTTGTGGGGGCTCAAACTTGTGATCCTCCTGCTTCAGCCTCTGGAGAAGCTAGGATTACAGGAGTATACCAACACACCTGACCAGGTTTCTGTATTTTGATATATACCACTTGCCATACCATGTAAATTTAGAAGTTAAAAATTTAATTATCAAAATATTCTCATTTTTGCTTCTGTTAAAACATTTCTGGTGCATATGGAGTCCTTCAGAGCTACAAATATACAATATACAGGAAATAAACAACTTAAGCATTTTTAAGTCTATATTTTTCTTCAAAGAAATCCTCAACCATCAGGAGTACAGTTTGTAAGGCTTTCTTTGAAAGTTCTGTATGCATATGTACAAAATTACTTTTAAAACAGAACTTTACTCAAGACAATATATTGTGATAAACTGAATTTGGTCTAGACTATTTCAATATACACCAAACAGTATCCTAACTTCTTATGTCAAAATGCAGTTTAACTGTGATATCTTCTTGTAACAAATGACTGAGCTTTGGCCAAACATATCAGCCAATCTTCAACCAATCACAAGCTACACAATGCAGACACATGTCAAAGGAAGGTAAACAATAAACTGAAACTAATAGGTTATTTCTTTATGTAGCTTCCTTTTTCTGTATTCTGGCTCACATGCTGGGTGGATTCTCTAAGCTTTTACTGGCACATGTTTTACAATTTTTTCAGAGAAACAAGTCTCTATCACAAGATTGCTACAGAAATGCCCCCTAATAAAACACATTTTAAGTAACCATAGCTACTGTTATTGTATCACCCTTTCTGCATGAGAAAACATATATAAAATCAGAAAATAGGCACTGCTATGGTTTGTCTCTAGATGGCCCCCCAAAGCCTCATGCAACCTTAGATGGGAATTTTCAGAGGTGGTTGAATCTAGAGTGCATGATACTGGGATTAAGGGTGTGTGATTGGTAGGTCACTCCGCTGACTGGTTTGGCATAGTTAAGGGCATGAGTCCTACACCTGCCCAGGATGGGTAACCTGCATACAATATAAGAGACTGAAAGAGTCTTGTCTGCTTGCTCCCTTGTTGTTTTTCCTATTGTGGGTGCCATGAACTATTCTGTGATCTCTCTCTGCCAATCCACCCTGCCTTGGAGGCAGACGATTATAGACTGAAATCTCAACAAACTGAACCAAATAAACCTTTCCTTCTTTAACCTTAGATGTCAGGTATTTTGTCTCAGCAATGAGAGAAAAGTAACTAAGACAGGTATGGCAATATTCATTTGCCAGTGTTCAAATGATCCAGCACTACTAGAAGTGATATTTTTCTGTTCATGATATTGCCAAATTAAATTGTAAAACAGCTCTACCAAATTGGAGTACTGGTCAACCCTTTATAGGCAATTGTGAAGAATTACCTCATATATAAGAAAATTGGCATAGGAATCAATGAGTTTGTGTTTTGACAAGATAATTCCCTACACTTAATTTGGTCTTTATTAGGTTTGTGATTACTAAGAAAATTGAGTCCTATTAAAAGAGATAAGGTTATTCAATAATTGTATAATTTTTGTTATTTGCCTTTGAACTGTTAGTATCACTTTGGATAAATAGATTATATATATATAATATATATATATATATATTTTTTTTTTAAACCTGTGATCTTGTTTTGATGAAGTGTTTTAAATCCTTGATGCTTTGGAGAGCCTTTCAAAATGAAATTCTAAATCTTTTTATGACCTTGAATTAATTTTGGGATTTCTTGGACAGGCCTTTGAAAAGGAAATCTCTCTTTACACAAAAAAAGTGGTATTAAATAAATGGGGCTTACGTGATAGATTAAATCAGAAACTTTGTCAAACAATATGCAATGCCCAAATTTCTTTCAGTTATATTTGTATGAATGTGTTATTAGTATGTGTTCAAAATTGTATGTAATCCAAAGAAATCTGATATTCCTCATATAACACCCTCAGTCAGAATTTTAGGCTATTAACCTAAAATGCTTGTATTGAAGGCTGGACATGGTGGTGCACACCTATAGGTTTTATGTTCTCTTTTATGTTTAGTGGATCTCCTGTTCCTGACTTATGTTACCAGCCTACCTACAAAAGATTAAGCTATTTTACAGAAAACTATGGTCCTTCATTACCATCATTCTCCAAACAAAGACTAGGACCAAGAAGATTCAAATACTGTTGAACTGTCTTTAGATAATGGCTAAGCTTTGGATGGTTTGATTTTCATCAGTTTGGTTCACAGAGGCATCTGTTAAGGAGTATACTTTAGTTCCTTGGTCTCACTGATAGCAAGCTATAAGTACTGTAATATCACCTGAGAGACACCCTAAACTCTCCCTTGTATAATGTGCCTTAAGTCAGAAATGTTTCTATGCAATCATCCTTCATCATCAAGTGGCCAACAAAAAAATGAAGCTTCAACAATCATCCATTGTTATTGTCAATTGTGAATCCCACAAACTGACCAAACTAGTCAGTTACATTGGTGAAAGGAAAGTATTGTCAGTGGCCAAGGTTTCAGTCAGTGTCTCAAAATTGCCATATTGACCAACAGCAAAGAACTGTTCAATTAAATAAGGCCTAAAAGCTGCCTGTGTATATGGGAAATGACCTCAATATGCCAACAAACTATAACTTGAGAGTACATGCATAGAGCAAGTAAGTGGGCTGTCAAAGGTTCAGTCTGTCACCTGCAGCAAACTGCTCAGAAGTATGTGAAGAAGGCAAATATACTGCAACCAATAACACTTTTTCTGTATGTGGCTTTCTTGTTGTCTATAGATATTACCTTCTATGTTCCTGAGTGGAGTATCCCAAACCTTTTACCAATTCAGGTGAACCTCAGGGCTCTTCTTTGTCCAAAGAAACTGGTAAAATTGACTTGTCTAATTTTTATTAATTATTAGTAAGAGCTAAGCATTACAGTTGGCTTCAAGAGGAAATTCCTTAGACACTTAAAAAATGTTTCTAAATCATCTACATTTCAAGAATAATTGATTCTAATTGAATGGTCCTTTTCCAAAAGCTGAGTGCATCCATTGTCCAGGCAGGGACAGTCAGGACGAAGGACCAGAATGAGCACAGGTACACTATACATACTAATACACAGAGAAAATCAAAACTACCTCATGTTCAAATCAAAAAACTTCATGCACCCAAAGAACTTACAAGACATGGAGCACTCTGAGGGCTTTACTAAACAGCTGCTGTGATTCTTTGTCATCCCTACACCCCCCAATCAAAACACTCTGAGAAACGACTGGCTGAGGCTGAGATGTTAAGTGACCAGTAGTGACTCTTCTCCCAGCTCTCAGGATCACAATTATCCATCTATAAAAGAAAAATTTCCACAAATATTGAAGGGCAGCCCAAGGGGTTGGAAGAAAACACATCTAGCACTGCACTTCACCCCAAGAATAACATAATATCTAGCAATGTGCAGTCTTGATTAAAATTGGATTGTGGGAAGAGCTGAGATGTTCACGGCTCTTATCATTTAACTAGCTATGTGATGCGGAAAAGTCATTTTCCCCCTGGGGTCAATTTCCTAACTTCGAAATTAAGTAGTTGGCTGAATTTGGCCAGGCCATTAGAAAGAGACAAATCACTTTTCTGTGTGAGTTTGGCATGCGGTAGAGCAGTAGCTAGGGATATAGCCACCCCTGTTGGGTCTCCCCATTAAATCAAAGACATGAAAGTAGGTTAGCTGGATTGGAAAATCAGTTTCCCACTTGATAGTAGCCCTCCCTGATCACCGCTGCAGCCCCCGTGTCAGATGAGAAAACCGAGGCCCAGGCAGATTAGCTATTGACCCAAGG
>PVLA01015353.1:0-25693 GCA_004027455.1 Hydrochoerus hydrochaeris
TTCCCACAATAACTTTCTAAATAGACTTCCTACTTGCAGTTTCTCTTCAGGAAAGCAGCCAGACCCATCCTATTAAATATAAGCAAAATAACATCCTCCTTAGTTACAAGCATCCGATAACTTCTTCCCACGCTTATGACAAATCTGTGACTTTGCCCTCGAGTGTTCCAGCTCTGCATCCTGATTCCTCCTTCCCTTCCCGCTCATCCTACTCCAGCTGGAGACCCTGGCCGCCCCTCAGATACAGGCCCTTGTCGCCTAAGTTGGACCTTCTCCTTGCCGTTTCCTCTTCCTGGGCTGTACCTCCCTCAGATATTTCTATCATTGCTTCTTGCTCCTGTCTTCAGACATCAGCTCTTAAAGACGTCTTCCTTGGACTCCTCTGAAAACAGCTCCCACGGGCACTGTGCTCTGCACTGTTTCTCTTCTTCACATCACTTAGCGCTGCCGGCCAGTATTAAATACAGTTGTTTCCCTTTTTCTTCCGTTTTCTCTCCTATGATTAAGCTCCAGAAGGGCATGAATTTTGTCGTGCTGGCTGCTGTAACGCTCGGCACTTAGCAACGTGTAGATTAAGAATGAATGAGTGAATGAATGAATGAATGAATATTACACACCTGCTGGTCTTTAGCGGCCACAATTAAGTGGGATTTATTTCTGGAATCTCCCTAAGGATAGAGACCATGGCTGTGGGCCTGTACTAAAAATTGGAAAAGGCTAAATTGTTCTTTCTTAGGTCTCCAATCTCTATTCTAAGCATCGTAGGAGTATTTATTGATTTTCATATTATATATACTCTTAGTAGCCTCACTTTACAAATTAGGAAACTGAGGCACAAGAGCGGAAGCAGCTGGAACGTGGCAGCCGAGCCTCAGGTCAGCCGGCCACAGCCCGGCTCCCCACGCCACGCGTGTCCGAGGAGAGCCGCGTTTAAGGCCGTGCTGTAATTGCTCAGGTTCCTTTTCCCGTCCGCCGGTGAACTTCGCGTGTGGACGAGACTGTCCTACACTTGCTTCTTTTTCTCTCCATCGCTAGAGCAGCCGTCACTGGGGCAGGAGGCGGAGCCCGGCGGGCGGCTTCTTGTTTCTTCTTCCGGTTCCGAGGGCTGAGCCCCAGCAGCCGCAGCCGCGTCTTTCTACTTATTTACTGATTTATTTATTTTTGAGGCAGGGTCTGGCTGAATCAAGCCCGCAGGTTTCTAAAGTTAACGTCTCGGCACTTTGCTTTGGGAAAGGAAGCCGTGCATTCAGAGGCAGTTTGCCAGGCGCTGCTGTTTAAAGGGCTGTGGATTATTATTATTATTATTATTATTATTGCAAATCTGTATTCGTCTATGTTTGTACTACATACTGATTATAATCTTCATGTATATAACACATCCTGTTTTCAGATTCCATTCTCCTTTTCACTCCCCACCTCCATATCTCTCCTTCCCAGCGCTAAAATACACACCGAGAAAGTCCTACACAGTGTTTTCGCAGCAGTTAGATTACACAAGGTGAAGGAAAACTGATTCAAAACAATTGTGGCAGCGGTGGGATTCGAACCCACGCCCCCGAAGAGACTGGAGCCTTAATCCAGCGCCTTAGACCGCTCGGCCACGCTACCCTACACCGAAACCTCCGGGCCACATTATCTACCCTTCTCCTCTCCCCGTCTCTGGGCCGGTTGTTCTGATGGGTTTTGTATCTCTCTTTTCTTTCCCATTTAGGTTTTGTTGTTCTTCTAGACCATGATACCCGACGCTGGTGACGGGACAGCGGCGCCGGCCGCGCGGGACACCCCGGGAGCGGCGGCCCCTCGGCCGGGCCGGGTCAGCGCCGCGGTCTCGGCTCCCTCCGCCGGCCGCGGCCACAGCGCGGGCTCCGGGGAGGCTGGGGGCGTCCTCCGGCCCACCCGGGCGGCCGGATCCCTCTCGGTTCCAATCGGGAGCGAAAGCTTGCAGAGGAATGGTTCTCGTGACGTCTGATTTTCTTTTTTTAAAAAAGCTGTGGTTTTCTGGGCCTAGTCACAATCCAGGCGAGCGAAACTGCAGTGACTTATTTATCCAGCAGATGTCACACACGGCCACAGTTCTTAAAAGAATTTAGCAGCCGTGTGGACGTGGCTAAAACTTTCCTATTGAGATGGTAAAGTGAACAGTGGTTCCCCAGTGGCTCGTTGGTCTAGGGGTATGATTCTCGCTTAGGGTGCGAGAGGTCCCGGGTTCAAATCCCGGACGAGCCCAGTTTTGATTCTTTACAGTCTCGGCAGGAAATCCACACGTTTACTAACACGAAGCACTTCACGCCAAGGGGCCACCGGCTGTATTTAATGATACTGTAAATAAACACGACTCTATATTACCTAAGATTCATATTCATCTTTCAGAAAATGCCTTTTGGGTTAAATCACGAGGACAAACATCAAATGCTACTATGTATCATTTCTTCTCCCCGAAATCATTATTTTGAAATCAACCAGTTTGTCTTATGGAAAAACTTTTTATCTAGAAATTGTACATTCAGGCCTGAGTGAGGTGCATTTTATGTTAACAGTCTCACATAACCTTTGATTTCCCTATGTCGTTAGTACAGGGCCCTGTCTGGGTTCCGCACCCTCCGACGACGACGGTCACTGGATATAGTGAGTTTTCTGGTCCCAGAAAGCCTGCGCTCCCTGTTGACCCTCTCTCCTTAGGTGTGTGAGTGAAGAGGCCCAGGGTACCGTACCCTTGGAAATGAGCTCTGCAGCAGGGATTTCTGTGCCCTATGAGTCGCACCCATGACACCTTTAAAACATTCCCTGCTAAATCCAATCCCAGATGAATTAAGTTGGAATTACTGGGCCTGGGGCCCTGGGCAAGGCAATTGTTTAAATGCTCTCCTAGTCTGCTTGGGGTCGCTCTGCAGAGGGAGACCATGCCCTTCACCCAGTAACTATACGCCCTCTGCCGCCCACTCCAGGGCCACCAGTCACTCCCTCACACCTGCTTGGCATCTTGCCCAGTCAAGTTTACTATGACCCCACCAGGTGGCCATTTAATTTCTCCCTGTGACTCTCTTGACTTCCCCAAGTCACAGAAATGATCTGTGGTAAAACCCAGAAACTTGAGAGAAAAGAGACAGCTCAGTGGTGCCGCCCACTTCTTGGAGGGAGTGTGTGTGAGTGTGTGTGTGTGTGTGGGTGGGTGCACGTGTGCATGCAGGGGGTTCACTCCTTAGATGAGAGCTAGACTCATCACCCCCATTCCCTCCTTGCTGGGAACACAGGGTTCGCAGCAACCAGCTGTGTCCTGCCTCAATTGAGCGCAGGGGAAAGAGGCTCTACTATTTTAAAACTCACTCCCAGGTGGGCTGTGGAGCATTTAACTTCCATCAGTTCCCCATGTATTTGGAAGAATTGTGGAATAATTTGGGGGTTATCCTTTATTCTCTTCTCTTACAACCCACACCCATTTCCTTAGCAAATGCTGCTGCTCTAACTTCAGTGTAACTCCAGAATCCGAATTCTTCTCAACACCTTTGCCGTCACCACTGTCGCCCAAGCCGTCACTATCCCTCACTTGTACCCGTGTAGTAACCTTAAGGTCTCCCTGTTTGGTCCGTGTACCCTTTCAGTCTGTTTTCTGCGTGCATGAGGTAAGAAGGGCAGAGAGCTGTGTTGTTGTCCAGAGAAATGGTGTTCACACAACGACCCCGAACTACCTATTACGGTAGATCACACCCTTGGGTAAGAAGGAAGAAGAGAGCAGAGCTAGCACTCACTGGCGACTGAAGCGAGGGATTCAGAGGCGCAATAATACATTTAAGGCCTTGAATAGTAAGTCAAGTTGAATGAACAACTTTCATTTTCATTGACCTTTCTGATCTTAAGTTGGTAAAGTGCTTTAGAGACACATCTTTAAAAAAAATGACTGAGGTCTATAAAGGAAGGAGAGCTTTCTGTTACTGTAGTTATATTATAGACAACTGTTACAGATTAAAAGCTGGTGATCAACTTAATGCCAGCGGAATTAAATCAGCATGATGCTGAGCATAGATGTCTCACTTGTGGAAAGTTGCCAGCATAAATAGAGACGTAGAGAAGGGAGGTGTTAAGGCGTGGAGGCACCGAGGCACTGTGGGTTCTCCTGCATGTTGCTGTTTGAGCTGTTGGTTCTCCTGGAGAAGCTCTGGTCCTCACATCGAGCAGTGCTCCCTGCCTCCGGCGGGGAAGACGTGTGCTGCTTAGTCTCCAGGATGAACTCGTCACGCTGGCTTCCTGGCATGTACTGACTGCTTGTCATCGGAGGAGCTTGGGGCTTCCATGTTGCTGAGGATGACTGTGGTGCTTTTCAGGACAGCCCTGGACTTTGTTGTGAGTGTGACTTCTCGGCTCCAGTGTAGAACCCTCAACCTACCAGCACAGCTCCTTCACCCTGCTGGCATAGATTTTCTGGCTTCCACCGCTAAGCTTTGGGCCTTCCCAGCATGGATCTGTAAAAAAGAGACTGGTGTGAGTCCTTCTTGTGGGCTCTAGACCTCCAGTTGAAGGCACTGTCATGAGCTCTGGATCTTCATCTGGACTCATGTGGAACACTGCTGTGGGATTCAAGCCCTTGGCTGAATATGTCTTTACTGCTGTGGATAGATTTCCTGCATTTTCTTATGTTAACTGGGTGACCATCATAAAAATATCATAAACTCCATGTCCTTATTCTAATTGTTCTATGCACAACCTCTGACTACAACAACTAAGCTAGGTAGAAATATTATAGGCAGTCAGATGGGGTAGGCCTCTAAAAGAGTCAGGACAAAGATGAAAACGCGATACAACTGTAGCCAGAGACACGTCAGTTGGCGGCCAGGCCTCAAGATAAAGACAGAATGACAAGGCCTAACTAACACTTGGTCCAACAAAGTCTAAAAGACATCAGTCACTTCGGAGGGTAACCAAACCCCTCAGACTCATCCCATCCTGGAAAGTTCTTTCCGTGTACATTTGTATGTGACTGGTTTTCCCACTGGATCAATATTACCTGTGTGACTATACTTATTTATTGATTGATCATAGCTGCATCCCACATTGTAACCATATGATTATGCTCTGTAAAACTTTCCTTCAAAAGTAGGGTCCTTGGCCACCAACTCTCTGGGCACCCTGCCATCTCTCTCAGGCAGGAGCTGTCTATCCCTCAGTAGTTTCTTACTGTGAACCTCCGTTGTTCCTAGAATTCATTCTTTGATTTTAAGGAGCACAAACTTGGTGTACCAGCCATTCAGCAGGCCCTGTATCAGTTACAGAGCAGGGTACAGTTCCTTTAGGCCATTCACCTATACAGTCTCCATTCATTCCATTTTTACTGAGCAAATATTCATTGGCACCTGCTGCGCCTGGGCACTGTGCTTGGCAGTGGGTCACACGAGCGGACTAGGGGAACTGTTAAGACTGGGGAGCCCACTTTCACGCCCCCATGGCTGCTCATCCTGCCCTGGCCAGGCCCTTCTGAGCGGGAGGCTGTGTGTTTGTCTGTTCATTTTGAACACTCTTGTGTTCTTTGGAGACCCAGGAATTATTTGGTATGGGGGAAAATCTTTCATCTTTTTCAAGGAGTTTTGTCTGATGTGCAGGGAAGCTGGCTCTGGTTCAGAGAGGAGCAGAGCCTGGGAGTGGGGAGTGGGGTGAGAGATGTGAGTGTCCTGGGGAGGCTCCCCAAGGGAAGGCTTGGCCAACGGTCCTCCTTTAATCAGCGCTCAGGGGCCAGTGCGCGGTCTAGGGCACCATGACCGAAGCAGCTTTAGAGGCACAAAACCTAAACAGGCCTGGGAGTAGCTATGAGAGAGGCATGGTCAGGAAGCCTGGCCTTTCTCGGGCTATCTCACTGTAACAGTCATTTGGGGGACACAGGGAAATTATCAAACAAGAAACAGCTTGGATTCTCCTCAAGGAAGCAAAGCCCCGGCCCACCCGCCTGCCCCTGTGCATAGCCCAGGGCTATCACCACAGGGTGGCCTCAGTTTCAGAGTTTGTCCTGTGATTGGGAGCAGCTTGTTCTTGGGCAAGGGCAGCCCTGTCTGCTCACTTCTCCTGGACAAGAGACAATGAGGCAGTGGGAGGGCAGCTAGGTGAGTGCCCAGCGGCTCGTGCGGGTCACCTAGCAAACAGCCCTGCAGCTGCCCATCCACGCCTCCAGGACAGGGCTGCCTGTCTCCTTTCCCCCAAGTCTTATCGCTCTTGATCTAAAGCCGTGTCCTTTGATCACTTTGCCAGTTCCCTAGGTCATTTCACAGGAACACTCCAGACTCTTACACCAGAGTGCCTCACTTTTGAGCCTGGTACCTGGAATCCTGCTTCCTGTCTCCCCACTGTTGGTCTGTGTTCCAGGATGAGAGGCAGAGATCTTTCCTGTTCCCTCAGTGTATAGGGAAACAGAACTTGTAGCCAGAGAATTGTCACCTCAAGAGAATAGCCAAGGGCTTTATTTAAATTAAGTTCAGAACCTTAGTTTGTAAAAGCAGAGTACTTGGATTCTTCCTTTATTCTTTTCTACCACTCCCATTTTAGAGATGAAGAAACTGAGGCTTTGAAAAGTGACATGATTTTTCATGACCATTCAGCCAGTTAGGGCCTGCAATCGGACACAGTCTGACATCTTTTACCTAAACATTTCTCCACTGCAAAATATCTTGTGATCTGACAGGTGCCAGGCCCTGCACAGGAGAAAGAAGGTGCCCAGTTCCAGGCCTTGAGATGCGTGCAGCATGTGTGAGAGAAGGTTGTGCTACCCTTCTAGCACTGCTAACCAGTTACAAACAGGCAGCATGGAGCAGTTTCTTACGGACGCTGAAGAGAGTGGTTAATTTAGAACGAGCTTCCTGGAAGAGACATGTTATAACTGGAAACACTTCTTGGTCTGTGAGCCTGCACCTGGTGCTTTAGGGTTGGTGTGAGCCAGTGCAGAGTTGCAGATCGCAGCTTACTGCCACTGTCACAAAAACCGCAGGACTTCATCCGTTTTCTCATCAGAACAGCAAGTGAAATGTTTGGAGGGCTCCCGAGTAATCAGGAAAGACGTCAGGTCCTAACTCCAAAGTGCTTCCAACACCTTATTCTAAAGTGAGGTGCTCAAAGGTTGCTTGTGGGTGGGAGAAAAACAGAAAGGGGGTTAGAAAATGGGGAGGCGGTGGGCAAGCAGTGCAGGCCTGCAATTCCAGCACTCTGGGAGGCTGAAGGAGGAGGATCTCAGGTCTGAGTTCAGCCTGAGCAATTCAGTGACTTGGACTCACACACACACAAAAGAATGGTTTTCCAAGGAGTTGGTGGGATACAGCTCAGGGCAGAGGCCCTGGGTTCAACACCTAGCACAAAAAAAGAGTGAGAGGGGGGCACTTTCCACTTTAAAAGTCCAGAATATTTCCAGCTCCTGCCTCAGCCTTCTTCCAAACCCACTAAGAGATTCACACTTCCCTCCTTCATGTGACTCTGACTCCAGAACCTTCTTGGTAAACTGTATACCCAGGTCACTCCAGCTCATCTGCTGGACCCTGATGTCCAGAGGTCCTGATAGACCACAGGTAACTAAGGACTTGGAGAAATACGGGTCACACCTCCTGAGAGGTGTTTAGGAGGCAGACCCTTTCGATGTCCAGGCAAGGAGCTTTCTTGGTCCTGGGATGGGATGCTTTTTCTAAGCCAGATTAGTAATCTAGACGCAGAGGTTCCAGGATAGGGTATTGAGTATTCCCTATACTTGTGGGTTTTGTTTTGTTGTGGATAACTGCAACTGTTTGGAAATGAAGATGTTGTTTAGCATTTGGGCTGCACTGGGCTACTGCTTACAATTGCCTTCAGAGAGTAACCAGGTGTGAGCCAAGGACTGGGCTTCTGGGTTTAACACAGGATTGTCTTGAGTTTGAGGCCAGCCTAGGCAACACGGAGAGTTCAAGGCCAGCCTGGACTATGTAGCAAGACCCTATTTCAAAAAGTCAAATAAGTAAATAAATAAAGAATGACATAGTGAGGCCCCATCTCAAAAAATCCATACATAAAAAATAAGATAGACTTTATAGTAGAAAAGAGTAGACTGGTGATGGCTAAAGCTGGAGATGGAGGGAGTCTTACCCCTGGTTCTAGAGGGTGATACTCTGAAATGTTCAGGGCTGGGTTAGTTGCCTTGGTTGGAGTATCTTTTTCTAGTGGGCTTGCTTCCCTGATTACAGACTCAATAAAGCATTGGTAGTTCAGACACTTGCAAGTGCTCGCAGGAAATAATCAACATGCTATATTACATACATACACTTCTCCTTATTCAGTGGATCTTTTTCTGCAATAGGACATGCAAATCAAATTTTGTTAATTGGAAAATTTGTACAAATTAGTTATGCACTTGTATCTTTATGGCAGTGTGCAACACACATGTGTGGTGGTCAGCTCTTACCCCCCAGCTGAACTGAATCAGCACGGTGCCGAGCGTAGGTGGCCCACTGGAGGGCTGCTGCCAACAACATAAAAAGAGAACTAGAGGGGAAGAAGGAGTGTCGCTTATTCTCCTGGGAAGCTTGTTACTGGATTTCCTGGTATGAAGTCAGCTGTTCTCTGCAATACTCTGAACCACCTGCGCCGTCATCTTGTTCTGTATGCGCCGCCATTTTAGATTTAAGTCCTTGTTCTTGCCACGAGATAAGTTTCGGTTTAATAAGCCTCAGCCGTTTCTCACAGAAGTTTCCTTTTCCCCCCGAAATGCCACCCTAAATGACCAACCAGCTCACTCCCTGTGTTCTTATCAGCCTACCCACCAATCGGCTGCGTTGCTCCTCTATAAAAAGTAAACTCCCTTAGTTGTGAGGCACGCAAGTCTCGAGATTCATCAACAGAGACTGCGTCGCCAGGCTTGGCAATAAAACTCCTTCACTCTTGATTGATTGGCTTTTCATTTCTAAATCATCATTGCACCATTACATTTGGGGGCTCGTCCGGGATAGAGGCTTAGCCCCCACCGACCCAAATTGGACTATTTTGATCATCCGGACCCCCTCAATAGTGAGTAAATTTTGTTTCTTCCTGAGGGTTTTGATGGCATGCCATACCTAGGTTCTATTTGGAGAGGGGACACCCTCAATTTGCAGAGGGGATGCCCTCAATTTGGGAGTTGGATCGGGTGTGTAAGGACAGAACAATCGGTTTGGGCTGACAGCCCACTTTGCTTTGTATTTGTGTTCTGCCTCGTCGCCCTGACCCGCTCCATTTGTTTTTGAGCCCTCTGGTTGAACTAAATCTTGTAACCAAAAACTTGCAGTTGAGTGAGGAGTTTTTCTTTTGACTGCAGTCTGTCGTTTGTGTCTGTTGTGTCTGTTGTGTCTGTTGTCTGATGTTATTTGTCAATTATCATTAAGTCTCTGTTCCTTAACCTTTGCCTTCAGGAATATCATGGGGCAGACTGGCACCAAGGAGCCACCACCCCCTTGGCCCTAGTCCTTGACCATTTCAAGGAGTTCAAAAGACGTGCCGCTGGCTATGGGGAAAATGTATATAAAGGGAGATTAATGATTTTTTTCACGCAGGAATGGCCAGCAGTGACCTTCCACTTCCTCCTCCCCTCCACCCAGTCCGATCCGCACATGTGGCTGCCACCCTGAGCAGAACCCCAACCAAGAGCCCCTTCTGAAGCTGTTTCCCTCTGCCCCCTGCGAGAGATACCAATGCAAGTTGGAGGCTCTGTTTGTTTACACCCTTTTTTCCACCCCTGATCTCTACAATTGGAAAAGCCAAAACCCTCCTTTCTCTAAGGACCCCGATAGTCTGATAAATTTCCTAGAGTGTGTTTTTTTCCACTCATTGTCCCACTTGGGATGACTGCCAGCAGATACTCTGAGTCCTTTTCACTGCAGAGGAACATTTACGTGTCTTCGCCCTGGATAAAAAGGGCATCCGAGATCCAGATGACACTCCTACGGCTGACCTCCAGAGAATAGAGCTTGTTTTTCCTTCCTCTTGCCCAGAATGGGATCCCAACACCGATAAAGGTAAGGAGGCTCTAAAACAATATCGCCAGAGGCTTCTACATGCAATTCGAGTGGCTGCAAAAAAAGCCTACTAATTTGTCAAGAGTAACTGAGGTAAGGCAATTGGCAGAGGAAATGGTTGCTAGTTTGGCCCGCCAAGGCCACAAAGTAACTCACCATGAATTTCTGTGGGTCCCTGAATGCCCAGATCCACTTTTAGGGAGAGACCTGCTCCATAAGTTAAAGGTGCAAATTGACTTCCAGACTGATAAACCTGAATTGAAATTGGGCACAGAGTCACACGTAGGAAAGGCTATTCGGGTAACGGCCCTCTACCCAGAGGGCGAAGGACATCTCTTAATAGAAGACAAAGACCCAGCCTCAATCAATAATGAGTTGCTAGCTCAATGGCAAAAAGCTGTTCCTGAGGTCTGGGCCAAAAATAATCCTCCTAGGCTGTCTGTAAACCAGGTACCTTTGGTTAAACTATTGCCACAGGCTACCCCCATCAGACTGCAAAAATACCCCATCAGCCTCCCCGCTCGAAAGGGAATCCTGGTCCACATCCAAAGGCTAAAAGAAAATGGTATATTAGTGCCATGTGTTTCCCCTTGGAATACGCCTTTGCTTCCAGTGCAAAAGCCAAGTACGTCAGATTATCGGCCTGTACAAGATCTAGGGAGGTAAACAGATGAGTGGTGACCTTGCATCCCACCGTTCCTAATCCCTACACCCTGCTGAGCCTACTCAGCCCGGAATACACCTGGTACTCAGTGCTGGATCTGAAGGACACTTTCTTCACCCTGCCGATCGCTCCGGTAAGTCAACCTATTTTTGCTTTTGAGTGGACGGATCCCGAGTCAGGGGTGATGGAGCAGCTGACTTGGACTCGGTTACCACAAGGCTCTCTTTAATGTAGGGAATGTGATCCAGAGGTGACGCTCTTACAATATGTAGATGACTTACTAATAGCCTCCCCCACTTATGAACTATGCCTAGAGGCCTCCGAGCAGCTGCTGATGACTCTAGGTCAGCTTGGATACAGAGTCTCTGCTAAAAAGGCACAATTGTGCCAACAGACTGTAACCTATCTGGGTTATAGACTACATGAAGGTAAAAGGACTCTGTCTGACCAGAGGATTCAGGCTATATTACAAATCCCCACACCAAGAACAAAAAGACAGGTCCGTGAGTTCCTGGGAGCAGTGGGATACTGTAGACTCTGGATCCTAGACTTCACAGAAATGGCCAGACCCCTGTATGATTCTTTGAAAGGGGATACTCAAAAACCCCTGGAATGGACTAATGAATGTGATGAGGCTTTCCTTCGACTTAAACAGGCACTATCCCAGGCCCCCGCCCTGGGGCTCCCAAATGTGACAAAACCCTTCACCCTGTACGTAGATGAGCTGCGAGGGGTCGCAAAGGGGGTTTTAACACAGGAGCTGGGACCTTGGCAGCGACCCATCGCTTACCTCTCCAAGAAACTTGACCCCGTGGCGGGGGGATGGCCTCCTTGTCTCAGGATTCTAGCTGTGGTGACCTTGCTTTTGAAAGAAGCCAAAAAGCTCACGTTTGGACAAAGGCTCACCATAGTAACCTCCCACTGCCTAGAGACTCTTATCAAGGCCCCGCCCAATCAAATGCCTGGACATTACCAAGCCCTGCTCCTAGACCCAGACTCAATAATGTTCAAAACCTCCTCAGCCTTAAACCCTGCCACTCTCATGCCTGACAATGACTCTATAGTCCCCCTCCACCAGTGCACAGACCTCGTTGAGAGACAACAGAACCTTCGAGTTGACTTGTCTGATCTTCCTTTGACGACGCTCCAAACTATTTCACTGACGGGAGTAATTTCGTCTGCGGAGGTAAGCGAGTGGTGGGGGCAGCAGTGACCACGGAGACCGAGGTACTTTGGGCCAAAAGACTAGATTCTGGAACTTCAGCGCAACATGCAGAACTCATTGCCCTAACTGAGGCCCTCAAGCTAGCAACTGGAAAGAGGGCGAACATCTATACAGATAGCAGGTATGCCTTTGCCACTGTCCATGTCCATGGGGCCATATACCAGGAGAGAGGTCTCTTAACTTCAGCGGGATCGAAAATCAAGAACGCTCCCCAGATCCTAGACCTTTTGGCAGCTGTATGGCTACCACAGCAAGTGGCTGTCATCCATTGTAAGGCTCACCAAAAAGGGGATGATCCAGTCATTCGGGGAAACAATTTGGCTGACTGTGCAGCCCAAGAAATAGCTACTACATCAGAGGGGACCTCTGAGGATACAACAGCGCTATTGCTGATCCCTCAGACTTTGTCGGAACCGGTCTACGCACAAAAGGACCGTCACTTGGCCTCTCAGTTGAAGGCAGAACCTAAGCAGATTTTTTATTCCCCATCTGACCAAGATGGCCACCTCCATTAGCTCCAGATGCAGATTTGGAGACTACCAGATTCAAAGGAAAAAGTCCAGGTGAACATTGGGAAATTGACTTTACTGAGATGAAGAAACCTGGCCTTCAGGGGCATCGATATTTATTGGTGTTGGTTGATACCTTCACTGGCTGGGTAGAAGCATTCCCTACTAGATCCGAGTCAGCTTTAGTTGTAGTAAAAAAAAAAAAAACTCTTATATGAAATAGTCCCACGATTTGGCCTACCCTTATCTATGGGGTCTGACAACGGCCTGGCTTTCATAGCTCAAATTACCCAGAAACTTGCTCAGCTCCTAAAAGTTGATTGGAAACTACATTATGCATATTGGCCGGCCACAAAGTTCTGGGCAAGTAGAGAGAATGAATCGAACCATAAAGGAGACACTGACCAAACTGATTCTACAAACTGGCGATAATTGGGTAAGCCTCCTTCCCTTTGTGCTCCTAAGAGCCCACTGTACTCCCTACATTGCTGGAATTACCCCCTTTGAGGCCCTCTATGGGTGTCCGCCTCCTTTAGTTCCTGGGCTCTCGGAGGACAAGATAGCTGAACTTACTAACCAAGATCTTATTAAGTCCTTACAGGCGCTGCAGCCCATATTGACTTCTATCCACCAGCTGTTTAGACAAAAGAGCCCAGCTCCCTCTGAGGAAATTCCTCTCCATTCATCCATCGACCCCGGGATGCTGGTCCTGATTCGACGGCATCATCGAGAATCACTCGAGCCCCGCTGGGAAGGACCCTATACAGTGGTGCTGAGCACACCAACCGCAGTCAAGGTAGCTGGAAAGACTGCCTGGATTCACCACTCCCACGTCAAACAAGTGGACGTCACAAAGGACTGGTAACCCCCTTAAACTAATGAATCCTTTAGGTGTAACCATTTTATTGGAGGCTTTGGGCCACCGGGTAACCCTAGAGATGCCTTAAAAATAGCTTATGGAAACCCTTGTGACTGCAAAGGGGGCACTCTGTCATCGGGTCAATTCACTGGCTCATATAAGCAGAGTGTAGACTGTGGAAACAAAATGGCTTACCTTAAATGGCTGTCGGGTCTCACAGGGGTTTCTCAGAGTTGGATATGTAGAGAAAAACAAATTATTCTCTACCATCCACTAGTTTTGCCTAGACCTAAGGAAGTAAATTTAGACCCTCAAACCCAAGACTTACTTCGAGTCACCCACGAAGCTCTAAATTTGTCCAATCCTAATCTAGCTGAGGACTGTTGGCTATGCTTAGCTCAAGGAACCCAAAGACCCTTGGCCCTTCCTGCTAACCTAACTGTGATATGCTATTGCTGGCTGTAGAGGTACCCCAGGTCAACATGCTTGTTGGAATAAAACAGCACCCTTCCATGTATCGGATGGAGGGGGCCCCCAAGACATAGCCACCTTGTATCATAAACCGCTTATGCATCTTTATTTCTGAGCAGATGCAGAGCACTAGATTAATGGTCCTAAGGACTCAATATGAGCTCCTTCCCACTAAGTGAGCCAAAGATTTGGCTCAAGTCACAACATCAGAGGGGAATGTAATACTCTGAACCACCTGTGCCGTCATCTTGTTCTGTATGCACCGCCATTTTAGATTTAAGTCCTTGTTCTTGTCACAAGATAAGTTTCGGTTTAATAAGCCTCAGCTGTTTCTCACAGAAGTTTCCTTTTCCCCGAAATGCCACCCTAAATGACCAACCAGCTCACTCCCCGTGTTCTTATCAGCCTACCCACCAATCGGCTGCGTTGCTCCTCTATAAAAAGTAAACTCCCTTAGTTGTGAGGCGCGCAGTCTCGAGATTCATCAACAGAGACTGTGTCGCCAGGCTTGGCAATAAAACTCCTTCACTCTTGATTGGCTTTTCATTTCTAAATCATCATTGCACCATTACATTCCCATCATCAGAGGAGCGCAGGTCCTCATTGTTTCTGAGGATGGCAGTGCTTCTTTTCAGGGGAACTCTGGCCTTTACCCCAAGTGTTGCTTCCAGGCTCCAGTGTAGATTCCTCAGGCTGCTGGTGCATCATTTTTAGTCTCCCCCGGGGGCTATGGGCCTTCCCAGTGCAGATCCTTGATACAGACTTGTAAGACATTATTGTGTGCTTGAAAACCTCTAGCTGGACTTTTGGAGGACATTGCCATGGGCTCTAGGTCTTCAGCTGGATGCAAGCAGGACACTACTATGGGACCCAGGCCCTCAGCTGGATTCTTTGGGTCTGTAATGTGTGGACAGATCTCCTGCATTCTTTTGTATTTGACTCTCTGGGAGAATATTACACAATAATCCTTTAAGTTGTGTGTTCTGTACTCAATCTTTTCCCTTGTAAACCTTGACTACAACAATATGCAAAACAGGATAGTTTGAATCTTGAAAGGATTCAACTCAGAATGAAAGCTTTTGGAAAGTATATAATAGCCTCTTGCTTGTTCATTTTTGTGGTCTGGAGTTATGATTTTGTTGTATAGGAAAAGATGCACTCTCTGAAGTCTTTCCCAGAATGCTCTGTCCTTCCTGGATAATTTTCCACCCAATAATTTTGTCCTTCTTGGCAATTAGAAAGCCACAGATACATGTTGAGCAGACTTTTTAGCTGGGTCTTCAAAGGTAGTGCTTGCTTAGCATGTGCTCAGTCCTAGGTTTGATCCCCAGCATGAAAGAGAGACAGATGGCGAGAGGGAGAGGATTTTAGAGCAAGACCTAATAAATTAAGTCAATTTTCTTTTCCTGTATCAACTTACTAAGAGATGACAAATAAAATTTCTATAATGCAAATCCTCGGGCCACTGTACTTTTACTCAGCCCTCATCACTAATTTTTCATGAAGTCTTCCCAGAATGTCATAGTTAAATGGACGCAAGTTAGCATTTTTAAAAAATCCCCAGATATTTGCAATGTTTAACAGAGTTTGGAAGCTACTTCCATACTCTTCAGAAGCCTAGAACTTTATCAAGGCTAATGTTAAGTCCAGAGAACATGTTTACCCCTCCTAGACAACACGTAGGAATGACAATCACTGAAACTAGAATTCAGGTGTTTGGCATTGTGAGAGTGAGACCTGTGTCATTTGTCATAGTCGTTTCAGCTTTTCTGCAACTCATTTCTTTATCAATGAAATTAAAGGAATAGCTTCCCCACAGGTTTATAGAAAGGACCGATTGAAAATTTTGGAAACGGGCAATAGTGTGGCTGGCACACATGAGGACTTCTTACTTGTTTAATACGGAACTACTCAAGATCTGCCTCACTCTCCTCACCCTCGGAAGGTAACTCCTCTTCCTTCCCAGTGCACCTAAGACAGTACTCCACAGGTCCCTCCCTTTCTGTTCTTTCCTTTCTTGCTCTCTGAACACCCCAGTTGCTCCTTTTCAGCACCAGGGAACACTAAGACTACAAGGGCTTTTCCTCAGAACGAAAAGGATATGTTACCTGTGAAAGCAGCAGCAAAAATAACAGGTAAGAGGAGCTCACCCGGAACAAGCAGGATAGACACAAGGAAGGAAGGCATCGGGAAAGGCAAATTTAGTAGACATTACCAAAAACATGTAGAACTGGGTGGAATTCAGGTTGAGAAAACTGTGGGGAAAGGAGTTGCAGAGCCCTGTGAATGAAGGAATCTGGAATGGATAGTTTTCAGCACCTGTTATATATTCAGCTCCATATTACGCATTTTGAAAGCTTTGGGAGAAGCAGGAATCATACTTGCTATCGGGAGCAGGTAGAGACAAAGGGAATTATGACAATCTCTGAGAGCTTTAACCGGGATCTTTGCCTTCCAGTTAGACCTTGCAGGGTGGACAAGATTTCAAATAACAGAGACAAGAAAACAAAACAGTGGGGGAGCCCCAGGGTAGAGCAGGAGGGACCTGGTGACCCTGTGTTCCTTTTCTCTCCATTCCTTCACAGGAGCTAACACCATAGATGTGAAGGGAATCTTAACTCTGATGACACTAATGGTGATCATTTTCTTGCTGCTTCTCTTCTGGGAAAAGGAGCCAGCTGAGGAAGTAGTGGTGACATCCATAGAGCACTTGAATGTGGATTACCCGAAGAGTAATATTCCTGTGAGGTACTGCAACTCCATGATCCTACAGAGAGTCATCAGGGAACCCAATGACACATGCAAAAAGAAGCACGTCTTTATCCATGAGCGGCCCCAAAAAATCAACAGCGTCTGCATTTCTCGCAGGAAGATGGTTTGCCCAAGCCAGTCTACCACTTTCTGCTTCCAGAGTGAGACAAAGTTTAAAATGACACTCTGCCAACTCATTGGTGGCACAATATATCCTGCCTGCAGGTACCAGGTTTCTACCATGGAGGGGTATGTTCTTGTCACTTGTGATAACTTGGGGCCGGTTAATTTCCATGGATATGCTGAGTAACTTGAGATCAGCTCTAGTCTGACTCCTTGCTGTTCTCTATGAGCTGCTCTAGGGCTGATCATTCCTGCAAAAGACCTGGCCTGGGAACATAGGGACAAAATGGGTCATCACTTGTCAATTTATCTTTCTGGTACTGCTGAGTTGGAATCATTTTATTCTGCTTCAATAAAAAAAATCTGTACTGAATTAAACCATAAATTCTGTATGCGCTTCAGTTTTTTCCCCTTGTTTTTGAGCCACTGGATGAAGGTCACAGGCAAATACAAGGCAAGTCTGGGACCAAGGTAAAGTGAGTGACACTGCAACTTTAGGCAAGAAATTTAGGAGGGAGCACACAAAAAACCTGCAGTAATCTAGAGAAATAATATTTTAACTCAATTTTTCAAAAAAAGTCAACATTAATACAACCATCCTTGACATGGCAAATATTTACATTTTAAACAGTCACAGCCAGGGTTAGAGTGAAGAGTTACAGAGATGGCAGTAGTGAAAGGTCAGGTCTTGTTAATTAGATGTTAACATTTGTACCTCAAGGGTTATATTAAATTATTTTTTAATGTGGCATCACATATTATTTACTGTAAATAGTGAGTTTTAGGAACCCCCTAATATTTTATGTCTACAGCACGTGCCTCATTCACCTCATCCCACTCCTGGTCCTGGTTCCCGACCAGTATGAGAGTGACTGGGATCAACTCGCAGGGTCTTTTTTAAAGATGTTATACACAACTCAAACTGGATCTGTTTTTGTTTAATGGCTCCTATGCCTCAAAAGCAAGGGAGAAGGAGATTAGAATGAGCCTGACTGGATAGAAATAATTTTCTTTAAAGACTGTGGAGAGAAATGAGTAAAGATTTCCCAGGGAGGGGCCGAGGCTCAGAGCTCAGTGTGTCTGGTGCGTCTCCTGTTTGTATCTCTGGAGAGAACAGATGAGCTAGACTACTATCTCCTTTCTCCTCCAAGTTCCTGCAGCTGAACTCATTGCTTACTTAACCCACATTCAGCTATGAGCATGGTAATCCTCCAGCCAGAGGGAAGGAAGAGAAGGAGAGCCTTCTAATCCTGGAAACTTCATCAAGACCTGTTCTTTATCACTGGTTTCCTCATTTGTAAGGAGAGGAGCTTCACTGAGGTAATAATCTTTGAGGTTCTTTCCACGTCTTTCACTCTGCTCAACTACTATTTCTTTGCTAGTATAGATACTACCTTTGCTGGAGGAAAGGTTTAGTATTGAGAAACAGAAACAAAGAGCAATTTCTAAGTAAGGCCACTTTCCAGGATCACTAATTCCGAGCTATGAGAAGCAGAGATTCGTAAGGGGAGCTACAGGGGCATGAGTCACAAGCTCTAGGGAGTCCTTTCTGTCCCAGTAGTTTCAGTTGAGAGATTTCAGTTGTTTCACTGACCATCTGGATTTAATTCAAGGTCATATCAAAGAAGGAGGTGTGCCAGTGCCAGTCATTAGCTCTGTCTTCTGGGAGCATCAACTTTTACCTCACTGATGAGATTTATGGGGGATGAGGGCACAATCATGGGTAAAGGACACCCGCAGCTTTGTACACAGGCCACGCTTACCCACCTCCTGGTTTCTTACACTTGGGAAGGCTTTTTTCCAGCTGAGCTCCATTAGCCATTTTTCTGTGAGAATTCGACTGTCACTGTTGCCTTCAGAGAATTGTAGGTACTGGAAAGTATGCAGAGCCCTCAGCATCTGAGCAGAAACTGAGCAGGAACTCACATGCCTTAAGTCAGTTTCTGGGAAAACTCTGCAGTAGATGAAATGTGTCCTCCAGGGTTCTGTTTATGTTCTCTGAGTTCTGATCCCTTTCCTGCCTCTATTCCTAGACTTTCTTGTCCTTTTGTGCCTTCTCAAAGTTTTTTCTTCCTTCCTCAACCTTTCTTCTAATTAGAAACAAATCTTGCTGATAAACGCACTCTCATTAAAGAGTAACAGATGATCTGATGGAATCTATCCTCAGCATGTTTATTAAGTAGGGATCAAAGTACAAATCAAATAAATTGTGACATGCTAGATACCTGTAGGTTAGGTTTGTTTGTTTTAATGAGCACTTAGCAGTTTGAAGCTAATCTCAGGCAACTGTGAGTTCTGTCCACTTCTTTATTTCCTGTTTATCTTCTCACCATTGTCTTTCTTTCTATTTTCCCATTAGCAACTCACTGTTGATTTCAATGGCAGAGGATGTAGAAACGTAGGAAACAAAGTAAATTCTTTACAAATTTTGATACTGGCCTCCCTCCAACACACACGAAATCTAGGCTTAAGGCACCCTCTCAAGGTACACATGAAAACACATCCACTTAACTTTCAATAATCTATTAGTAATACATCAATATAATTATTAAGGCTCATACAAGCCATGCTAGGTCTTTGCTCTAATTCTACACATAAGACTTTTAAAAATCAAATATCAGGGCTGGGGGTTTAGCTCAGTGGCTTAAGTGCCTGCTTGCAAATGTGAAGTTGTGAGTTTGATCCCTGGTACCAAAAAATTAAAAAATAAATAAAAATCAAATATGATCATTTTAAACTCCATGTATATTGATATTAGTGGAAAATAAGAGGTGAATGAAGTGGAAAGCAGAGGTTCAGACAAGTGAGAAATGGACTCATTAGATGTATTTATTCATTGGTTTATTTACTTTGGTACCAGGAATCAAAAGCACAACCTTGTGCTTGCCAGGCAAGCACCGTGCCACTGAGCTATTTCCCAGGACCCTGATTCATTAGATTTAAGTAATAAGAAAAAGTACCAAAGAAAGAATGAAATCTGCATTGGATTTTGAAGAATTTCAAGAGAAAGAATAGAAAGGAGCAAAAAGAGAGGGGTGGCATTATACATATTTAAAGAAGAGAGGGTCACTCTGATAAGAACAGGCTTGTACTGCAAAAATAATTAGAGAGAAACCTTGAAAGGGTTACTGGGAGTAGGTCAAATAGACACTTGGCTAATGGGCTGCAGAGATTTGACTTGTATGCAACAAAGAATATTTCAAGGATTCTGAAGTAGTGTCATTGTTGGTACTAGTGTTTTTAAAAAAGTAGTGTATAGAAGGAATTGGAGGGGCACAGAGTGGAGATTAGAAAGGAAGTATATAAAATCAACATGAAAGAATCAGTAGTTTTTCCATACATCACTAAAGAGATAGCTGAGAAAGGAGTCAATAAAACAATTCCACCCAAAATAACTTTATAACTAGGAATCAAACCTACTGCCAACATGATATTAAATGGGAAAAAATGGAAAACTTTCCCTCTGAAATCAGGAGCATGACAAAGATGTCCATTACCATCACTTCTGTTCAACACAGTACTCCAAATAGTAGCGTGAGCAATTAGGCAGAAAGAAGAAAGAAAGAAGAAAGAAAGAAAGAAAGAAAGAAAGAAAGAAAGAAAGAAAGAAAGAAAGAAAAGAAAAGAAAGAACAGGAAAGGAAAAAGTAAAATTACTCATTATTTGTACTCTTCCCAGGGCACTGGTTGGGAGTCTTTGCAGGAAGCGGGTTTGGGGGATGGTGGTGGCCAGTGTGGGGATCCCGTGGAGACCCCTTTGGCCAGTGCTCCTACTGAGCCATGGGAGACCTCGCGGCCCAGAGCAGGGAACCTTTGCGACCTCTGCAGTGCAATCAGGACGAACACGCCTGACTCTGCTAGTCCAAGTGCCCTGGGTTCAACCACAAAGCCTTCCAGGGGATCTGAACCCCTTCTGGTACAAATGGGGCTTCACACAAGATTCAGCTTGCTCCTGCCTCTTGCAGTGTGCTCCTGAGAATACACTGAGCACCTAAGAATCCAAGATTAGCGTCACTTCAGACACATTAGTGCTGGTGCTAGCTGAATCTCTAGGCAGCTGTGGGCCTTGGCGGGAGTGGTACTGTGCTTCAAACGGAGGTTCTGTGGAAGAAAGATCTTTTGTCAGTGAAGATGATAAGTTTCTTGAAAAGGTCCTGAACCCTCCATTGAACCAGACAGTACCCCAACCCCACCATTAACTGGAATCCTTCAGGCTACTGAGGAGATCCAAAATCATGCAAAGTTACAAGAATGTAGTAATCCTGATCAGTTTCAAGAAATGAAAAAACAATCCCTGAGGGATGTCCTCTAACTGAAAGGGGAAATACAGAACGTCTTGCAACCGCTACGATTGATTCTTATTTCTCTATAGCAGTTAACGCACCAGAAATAGATACTCGTTCAGTTTCAGGCTTTCAACAAGAGCCTTTTGATATTTCTCAAACGATACTAGGACAATCTCAGCCACTTGAGACAAAAATAGAACCTGTATTTGTAAAAGAAAACAGTGTTACTTATTCAAACGAGGAGGATAATTTAAAGGAATCTATCATAACTGAAGGAAAAAATTAGATGGAGGTTACCAGTCTTCATCCCTCAACAAAACTGTAATTCAAAATATAACTGATTTTGACAGCATAAAAGAAAGCAATAAGGTAGTGTCCAGATTACTAAAGATCATATGATTCACTGTGAATTCAGTTTTCAGAATTCTTTGATGTATGACTTGGATTAATTCAATGTAATTTTGCAATTTGAATGTTGAAAGTAAAAACTTTTAGAGACCCACAATTGTTTAATTATTCAAGCAGAAAGTATTCCAAAAATATAAAATATAATTTAAAATTTGCAATTTTAATTCCAGTGAGGAAACTCAAGATATTTTTCTTTAGAGTTTAAACAAAGTTTCCTTAATTATAGAAACATGAGTTTAGTGATTGCTCTGATAGAGGTTTTTTCCTAAGGAGAGTAAAACATTTAGTTTAATACAACATGTATTTATTGACTTCTAAAAAACAACAACAGTAGCAACAAAAATAAATTAAAAATTTTCTACAAAGCCAAGTGAAGAAACAATCTACAGAATGGAAAAAATCTTTTGGCAACTATTCTTCAGAGGATTTGTATCTAAACTATATAAGGAACTCAAATATTATTATGATTATTTTTTAATCAGTACCAGGGATCAAACTCATGACCACCTGCTTGCAAGGCAGGTGCTTATGCTGCTGAGCTAAATCCCTAACCCCTGGAACCCAAATATTATTAAAAGCAATCTATAGATTTAATGCAATCCCCATCAGATTTCCAATGACATTCTTCACAGAACTTGGAAAAAAAATCCTGAAGTTCTTCATATGGAAACACAAAGCAATACTAAGCAAAGAGAGCAATGCTGATTTCAAAATATACCACAAAGCTATTATAACAAAAACAGCATTGCATGCTTTCCCTCATATCTGGAATCTTCAAAAAATGACATGAAAGGATAAAAGGATGCTGGGCATGGTAGCACACACCTGTAGTCTTAGCACTCTAGAGGCTGAGGCAAGAGGATCTTGACTTCAAGAGGAAATGAGAGTTCAAGGCAGCCTGCATTGCACAGAAAGACCTTGCCTAAATAGACAAATAAATAAATAGGAAAAAAGTATAAATGATGCTATAGTTACACGAGGGGAAAGAAACTATGTGAAGGGGAAGAGGATATAGAAAAGGTAATGGGGAATATAGCTGATCAAAATGTCATACGCATGCATAAAAACATCACTTTGAAGCCAAATATCTTACAAAATTAGTATTCAGTAATATAAGCACATTTTAAAAAGTGGAAATAACCCAAGTGTCCATAAACTAGTGAATGAAATCCAAGATGTGCTTCATTAATAAAAGGGATAGGATTCCTCTCTAAAAAGGTTCAAAGTGCAGATACTGGTGACAGCATGGATGCCACTCAAAATATGTCAAGAAAGAAAGAAGTCAGAAATATCTACTGTATGATTCCATTTGCATGAAATACCCAGAAAAGTCAGAAAGTAGAATGATGGGTGCCTGCGATGGAGTGTGACAATGGGGTTGACCACAGAACAGGTGCACAGAACCTTTTTGAGGAAATGAAAATGTTCTAAGATTGTGACTTGCTTTTGAGTTTCATAATTAAAATGGGCTAATTTGGCAGCATATAACAGTTCAATAAAGTTGATTTAAAAAGGGAAGTAAGGGTGCACAGCAATCTCCATCCAGCCGTGCAAGCTCAGCATGTCACTCAGAGTCAGGTCCTGCCCAGCATCTTCCATCACCAGAAGACCTCTGGGGAGATCCCTCTGGGCCAAGCTGGGCCCCGCCCAGTGACTCTGAGTGGCTGGGAGCCACCTGCTAAGGCCTGACTAACAATTTCCACTCAACTGGGGAAACTCCCTGCAGTACGGATACATGTTCTCAACCCAAGAAACAACTGAGACCTTGCCTTCAGCTTCCCTAAGAGAATATAGGAAAATGACAAAACAAAAGAACAAAATGCAATCTCAAACCTCCAGCCCATCCCAAGCAAGCCTAGGAGACATGGACACAGAAGAAAATGCAAGCCACACACCTGAAACCCCTGAAATGACGGCAACTGAAGTGAAGAAACAACTCCAGGAAGCTATAAAAGAACTCAGATCAGAAATAACCTCCCAAGTAAAAGAAGAAATGATAAACATAATGAAAGAAGTGCTGAACACATCTAAAGGAGACGTAGTTTAAAAAAATAGAGGAACAATGCAAAAAGATGGAAACCTTGAATGAACAATATAAGAAACAAACAGAATGCATGAAGCAGATTCAAAGAGATATCCAGGAAATCAAAAATTCCATTGACAGTAGGCAAAACCACCTCAACAAAAGTGAAGATAGACTTTCAGACCTCAAAGACAAAATTGCAGCTAGTGAACAGGAAAGGAAAGATCTTTTAAAAATAACAAGAATCAGGAAATAACAATTCAATAGCTGCAAGATGATGCAAAGAAAAACTACATAAGATTGAAGGTAATAAACAAAAAGGAAGGTGATAAAACAAATGATATAAGAAGACTATTACAGAAGTCATAGCTGAAAATTTCCTGAATGTGGGAATGGAAACGGACATACAGATAAGTGAAATATATAAAGCTCCAATTAGCCATAACCAAAATAAAACTACACCCAGACATATAATAATCAACATCCCAGAAATCCAAAATAAGAACATAATATTAAAAGCTGCTAGAGAGAAGAGACAGATCTTCTATAAAGGAAAGCCCTTCAGAATCACAGCAGGCTTCTCAACACAAACAAAGAAGTCAAGAAGAGCATGGAGTGAAGTATTTCAGATCCTAAAGGAAGTTGACTTCCAACCCAAATTGATGTACCCTGAAAAACTGTCCTTCAAAATTGATGGAGAAATAAGATTCTTCCATGACAAAGAACAGCTAAATACCTTCATGACCACCAAACCAACCCTGCAAAGAATACTGAAAGACAGTCTAGATACACATAGGAAAAATCCACTAAGCAAGACAGACAATTAAACAGAGTGGAAAGGTAAAGATAGAACAGCAGAAAGATAACATGACAAAAATAAACCAATATATATCAGTTATAACCATTAATGTAAAGGACCTCAATTCTCCAATTAAAAGAAGCAGACTGGCAGAATAGATCAAGAAACAACATCCAACCATGTGCTGTATACAAGAAACACATCTAACCCAAAAAGAAACTCATAGACTGAAAGTTAAAGGATGGAAAACAATACTTCATGCAACAGGACCCCCCCCCAAAAAAAGCAAGAGTAGCTATTGTGTTTGCAGATAATGTGAACTTCAAACCAAGAATGATCCAAAGAGATAAAGAAGGTCACTATATACTAGTTAGTGGAAAACTTTAAGAGGAAGAGATAACAACCTTAAATATATATGCACCAAATATGGGAGCACACAGCAATCAGTGAGTCACAGAGGAAATGAAAGAAGAAATTAAACAATATCTACAGGCAAATGAAAATACAAGTACATCTTACTGGAATCTGTGGGACGCAATGAAAGCAATCCTCAAAGGAAAATTTATTGTGGTGAATTCCCACATCAGGAAAACAGAACAAACACAAATAAGCAACCTGATGCTACACCTCAAATATCTAGAAAAAGAAGAGCAATTCAAGCCCAAAACCAAAAGAACAGAGAAAATTATAAAGGTCAGAGCAGAAATGAATGCACTAAAGACTAAGAAAACAATACAAAGAATCAATGAATCAAAGAGTTGGTTCTTTGAAAAAATCAGTAAAACTGATAAGCCCCTAGCCAACCTTATTTAAAAAAGGAAAGAAAAAACTCAAACTCATTCAATCAGAAATGAAAAGAGTGAAATCACTACAGACCCTGTAGAAATACAGAAGATCATCAATATGTACTTCAAAAACCTCTACTCTCATAGATTTGATAACACAGAAGAAATGGACAGATTCTTAGAAACATATGAATTACCAAAGCTGAATCAAGAAGATGTAAAACAGCTGAATAACCCAATTTCAATTAATGAAATTGAAAATGTAATTAAGTCCTTACCAACAAAGAAAAGCCCAGGTCCCAATGGATTCACTGAAGAATTCTACAAGAAATTCAAGGAAGATTTAATGCCAACACTCTTGAAACTTGTCAATAAAATTGAAAGGGAAGCAATTCTCCCTAACTCATTCCTCAAAGCAAGTATTACTCTAATACCAAAACCAGAGAAAGACTCAATCAAAAAAGAGAGCTACAGGCCAATCTCCCTAATGAATATAGATGCAAAAATTCTCAATAAAATACTAGCAAACAGAATGCAGTAAATCATCAAGAAGACTCTACACCATGACCAAGTGGGATTCATCCCAGGAATGCAGGGATGGTTCAACATATGTAAATCAATAAATGTAATCCACCATATCAATAAAGCCAAAAATAAGAATCACATGATCATTTCTATAGATACAAAAGAAGCTTTTGATAAGGTCCAACACTCATTCATGATAAGAACCCTACAGAAAATTGGAATAGATGGTATTTACCTCAATGTGATAAAAGCCATCTATGACAAACCAACAGCCAGCATCATA
>PVLA01015354.1:0-25687 GCA_004027455.1 Hydrochoerus hydrochaeris
AATGCCCATAAACAGGAATGGATAAAAAAGATGTGGTATTTTTATACAATGGAGTACTACTCTGCTATAAAGAATGATCACATTGAGATATTTATAAGTAAATGGATGCAACTCGAGACCATACTCAAAAGTGAAATAAATCAAACTCACATGTGTAAATACCATATAATCTCCCTAGTGTAAGAAGTGGTAAGAGTACATAAGATACAAAAAACTCAATAATTACAGTGAAAGGATAAGAATCTGTTTAAAGGGGAAAGATAATATCTCAGGGAAAATGAAGAAAAAGAAAAAGGAAGGGAAAACAAAAAATACCTAAAATTATATAAACACACTTAGGCTAGCTAAGATGATTGCACTACAAACTCTATAAGTTCTTGGAACAAAATAGTTAACATTCATTTTATTGTATAGTGAACTGAGGAAATCTTGAAGATCATTATGTAAAATAACCACCCTAGTTATGCTCACACCACCTTGTTTTGAAGGCCTATATTGTCAGTGTTCTGGGCTCTTTGCTATTGTTGTTTATACGTCTTTTTCGTTTCGTGTTTTTCTAGGAATTTGTTTTGTTTTATCTTGGTTTGTTTTGTTTTTCCCTTTAATACAGAAAGGATAGGTATTCAGGTAGAGACTCATGCATGTGCAGAACTTCTAAAAAGTTTATGAGAATTGAAAATATAATGCACAATGAAATGAACAGCTACTTTGAAGAAAAAGAGACACTAAAGTACCCAGTGCTGATTCCATAGTGTCATGATGTGAAATCCAGCAATACTATTATTCTTTGTTCAGAGTGATTTTAGTCTGTTTTGTTTTGTTTAATTTCAACATACATGAAGGTATGGATAGCTATTTTGAAGAGAATGAGAGACTTTATGGCAGCCATTGTTGATTTCCTTATTGTCTGGTCTTGAAGACCAAAAACACCTTCATCATCCTGTTCTGATCACTTCTATACTATTTTATTTCATGTGAGTTCATTGTATGTGAAGATATGGACAACTATTTGAAAGAAAACAAGAGACAATATAACAGAAGTGAAGATCTCTGAGTGTCTCTTACATTGTTATCTTATGATCTGTTTTGTTCTGTTTAATTTTACCCTCTTTAAAAATAAAAAAAGAAAAACTCTTGTATTAGTCTCAAAGAAACAAGTTATAGAAGAATACATACTATTTCCATTTCTAAAAATATAAAATAAAATACAAATATTAAAATATCATATACAATTGCGAATTTTGCTTTGTCAGTCTCTTGAAATTTTGGAGATCTGTCTATATCAATACATAAAAGGTATTTTATTTTGAAAATAAGTGTAAAAAATCTATTCTGTGGATGTTGGTTATACACCACTCACTACCGATCATTCTATTTTTTCCATTTTCTATATGATGTCGCAATGAATATGGTTGTTCGCATGTTATTTCACACGTTTTGAGAAGGATACTTTTAAAAATAATTTTGATAGATTTTATTAAATTTACTTCCACCAGCTGGACATGATGACTCACACCTGTAATTTCAGCAGTCTGGGAAGATGGGGCAGGAGAATGTAAGCTCCAGCCCAGCCTGGGCAATGTAGGGACTGAGATCTTATCTTAAAACAAATTTAAAAAGGCTGGGGATATAGCTCAGTGCAAATTCCCAGTACCTCACATGAGAGTAGAGAGGGGAGATGGGAGATGGGCTGGGGGGGGAGAGAGGGGAGAGGGGAGCCAGGACGGGGGGAGGGAGGGCAGACAGGGTGAGGAGGAGGAGGAAGAGCAGAGGAGAGGAGAGGAGAGATCAGTGGGGTGGGGAGGGGTGGGGCGGGAAGGGGCTAGGCAAAAAGAGAAGAAAGCATTTATGTCCACTCTTGAGTTTGTACCAATCTGTTCTGCAAACACCAGGGCATGGGAGCACTGTTTGCTCACATCAATGACATTCTGTCATCCAGGCTCTTCATCTTTGTTAATCTGCTAGACTACAAATGGTTTCTGGGTTTCTCACAGTTTTGACTGTCACTCATTGGGAGATTGCAGGTTTCAGATATAGAGACTAGATTGCTTTGCTAGTGCTACTGTAATAAAATACTGCAAACTTGGTGGCTTAAATAACAGAAAATTACTGTCACAGTTTTAGAACCTAGAAATCTGACATCAAGGTACCTCAAACTTTCTGTGAACTGTGGTGTAATCACAACAATCCACACTTCTCCCCTAGCTTCTGATAGGGGGCTTTCCTTGGCTTGTAGAAAAATCACTCCAATTACTTCACTCGGCTTTCTCCCCGTGTTGGAAGGACATCAGTCATATAGCATTTGGGCACACTCTATTGATTTCACTTTTACTTGATCATCACTCTAAACACAGCTCCAAATAAAGTTACATTCTGAGGGTTAAAACTTTAACATATGAATTTTAGAGGAACAGAATTCAACCCATAAGAGAGCCACTTGTACACTGTTAACTCTCTTCATAGATTATATCTTGTTTTTTCACTGAGCCTGTTAAAACTGATTTGTAGGAATTTTCATGTTGGAAATATTGGCCCTGTTTTTCTGGTTTTGTTTTGTTGTTTATTGTTTTTTTGTCTTTTTGAGACCGGGTCTCACTATGCAGTTCAGACTGGCCTTGAACTCACTTTGTAGCCCAGTCTGGCCTTGAATTTGCAGTGAGCCTCATGCCTCAGCCTCCTGTGTACTGGGATTACAGACACGTGTCACCATGCCCAGCTGGCGCTTTGAATTAAATGATTAGAAATAGTTTTTGGGGAGTAAGTGTAGCTTAGAGCTAAAGTGCTTCACTACTACACATGAGATCCTGGGTTCCATCCCCAGTTGCTCCCTCCTCCTCCAGCACACAAACTTTCTCACTTCATGAAGATTTTTTTTTTTTTTGAGACAGGGTCTCTCTATGTAGTTTGGACTGGCCTTGAACTTGTGACTTAGGCTGGCCTCAAACTCACAGTAATCCTCCTGCCTCAGCCTCCTGAGTGCTGAGATTATAGGTGAGCATTACCATGCATGGCCCTTGATATTTTCCTGCATAAATAATTTTTATGTTAGTGAATTTATTTCTATCTTCTGAGTTTTACACATACCCAGAAAAATCTTTCCCCACTTTGCAGTTACCCAACAATTATCCTATGGTTTTCAAATAGTACTTTTATAGATTTAGTGCTCATTTTTTATTTTTTTGAGACAGGGTCTTTCTGTGTAGTTCAGGTTGGCCTTGAACTCACTTTGTAGCCCAGGCTGGCCTTGAACTTGTAGTGATCATCCTGATTCAGCCTCCTGAGAGCTGGGATTACAGATGTGCACCACCACATCCAACTTTAGTGTTTTTATCTTTATTCACTGTATTTTTTCATGATATAAAACAGGAGCTGTAAAGACAACTTTCCTTCTGGACGGCTAGTCTGACTTCTGTTGCTATTTCCTAAATAACCCATCTTTCCTCAGTTATTTGAGATGCTTCCTCTCATGTATAATATGTTCCCACAATTGTTTGGTTCTAAGACAGGGTGTAGCTCAGGGGTACATACTGCCTGCCTACCATGTGTAAGGTTTTGAGTTCAACTCCCCCCCACCCCCGAACTCCTCTCAAAAGGCTCTAGCAAACTGTACTGAGCCGATTCTATACTGTTTTAAGTACTGATTTATATTTTAAAGCCCAACAAAGCTCTTTTTCAGAATTTTCATATGAACATCCCTTTTTTTTTTAAGTTCAACTTGAAAGAACAAACTTATTTATTAAATGTCTTATTTAAGAAAACTGTAGGGCTGGGGATTTAGCTCAGAAGCTCAAGCACTTGCCTGGTAAGTGTGAGGTCATGAGTTCAATCCCTGGTACCAATAAATAAAGAAACAAATAAAAGAAAACTGTGTAATTTGTAAAACCAGTCTTATTATGTTAGACAGTAGCATTTTATTTAGTTATTTTACAGAACTGGGTAACTTTCTGATGTTTCCTATTTCAAACTGTCATATAAATGGAATCGCACCGTATGAAGTCTTTGAGTCTGGCTTATTGCAGCTAACAAACATATGCACTCATGTTGTTATCAGCTTTTGATTGCTAAGTAATAATTGATTAGGTGGATGTACTAGTTTACTCACCAGCAGAAGGAATTTTGTTTCCTGTTGGGATGATTATAAATAATGCAGCTATAAATAAGCATTCACACACAGGGTTTCACATAGACAAAATTCCATTTCACTCAAGTAAATCTGGAGGATTGGCACTGCTGGTTGCAGGATAAAGCACATACTTCAATAGGGAATTGGAAAATTTCTTTCCAAAGGCTGGGCCATGTTGCATTCCCACTAGGAATGTATGAGAATTCCAATTGCTCTGCCTCTGTCAGCACTTGGAACTGTCACTTTTAAAAATCAGAGCCTTTGTAATGTAGACAGAGTTGTGCCTCATAGTTATCTGCATTTCTCATATGATAAGCATCATAGAAAGCATGAAAAATGTATTTTCCATTCACAAATTGCCTCCTGTCTGCTTTACCAATGAGCTCCACTTCCAGCCCTTTTAAGATTTTACTGTGCTAAGCCGCTCAGTGTCTTAAGATTTATAATACTCCCCAGCCTCCTCAGAGCCAGGCTTACAGGTACATGCGCACTATGTCCAGTTTCATGTCTGTGCACAATTTTGTTCACTTTAAGTTGGGTTGTTTTCTAATTACTGAATTGTAAGGATTTATGTCTTGAGCGCACAATGAGGTGGAAGGTACAGCTCTGTGGTAGAGCACTTGCCTAGCATATGCAAGGTACTGGGACAGATCCCCAGATGGACAAGGAGACAGAGAGAGAGTACACTGATTCCCTGCAGTGGTGTTTATTTTTTAATCTATTGTGCTATAAAGTCATTCCTTAGTAAAACTTCTACCGTACCGTAAATTAGTTTCACATCTTCTCCATATACATAGGCTGCTGTGGGAGTGCTTGGTAGGAACTGCTCTGAAGGAACCACGTTGAGAGCAGGGGCGGAAAGCACAGCAGCAGCTGGTCCTCAAGGGCCACCGAGCTCCAGTGCTGAGTTACAGAAACGGCCACCTAGAACCCAGAGAGGCCTCCAGCCCCAGCAGTCTCATCTCATCACTGCAGTCTTACTGACAAAGCTAAGGGTAGAGAAAAAGTTTACGTCGTTTATCTCTAGTGCCCCAAAGGGTAATGGAGACAGTAAGCTGCTAGGGGCACCCTGCTTCATGTTTTAGGTTCTGCTTCTCCACTTCAACTAGGTACTCCAGTATTCAGGATCTATCCTTAACTCATGTCCAAGTGCTCCCACTGGTTACTCTGCCTCTACTTATCTCCCAGAGATTTATCTTCAACAAAACTGACAGGTTGAAAAGTCCAAATCAACAATGATATTCTCCCACTTAATATTCCTAAGTAGGAGGACCTGCTTCTTCCAGGAGACGTTCCTAATAATTTTCCTCTAAACTGGGGCAAAATATCAATCCTCTTTCTATGTACCCGTTAAAGAGTATCTGTAAATCTATGTACCCATTAAAGAATATTTGCACTTTGTTCCAGGCATTGTGTTATATGCTGCCTGCTACAATCTAGTAATGGGAAAGTTTGTGAATTTCAATGTGCTCTAATGAAAAATAATGGAATTCTATGTTTTGTTTTGTTGTTCTGGAGATGAAATTCAGGACCTTGCACTTGCTGAGCATGAACTGTACTGAGTTACACCCCCAGACCAATATTTTCTGTTCTGCAGTATTTAGGTATTGAGAACTTTTAATAAAGAAATTACACAAAATGAGAAGTCAGGTCATCTGAAACACAGATTAGTGTAATGCATGAGAAATGGCTATAGGAAGAGAGAGATTATGGCCACATTAACAACTTTGTCTTAAATCAGGAAGACTGGGACACCAAGTACTTCCCTTAAGGTATTCCTTTTTTGTTTATTTTTTGAGAAAAGGTCCTGGCTAGCTGGAAATCACGACCTTTCTGCCTCAGCTTCTTGAGTGCTGGGATTGTAGGCATACAACACCACACTTACCAAGAACTATTTTTTAAAAGGTGATAGCACTGTAGTTATGCTAAGCAAATCTTCAGTTTTTTTTTTTTTTTTGGTACTGGGGTTTAAACTCATGACCTTGAGCTTGCCAGGCAGGCACTTATGCCACTAAGCTAAATCCCCAGCAAATCTACAATTTTTATAAAGGTATATAATAAAAATGTTTGGAATTGGCTTCAAAATAACCCAAGGGAGACAGGAAAGGCAAATGGGTCAGAGATAGAACAAGTTTGACTATGTGTTGATGGCTGAAACTGGGCAATGCATACAGGATTTCACCCCTAATTTTGCACATGTTGAGAGTCTAAATAATTAGATCAAAAGGAAAAAAAAGATGTGTTTTTATTGTGTGAAAAGATACAAGAAGCAAAAATGCTGGCACCTCAGATTTGATTTTGGAAAGATTATTCTGCCTTCCACGCAGAGATCAGATTAGGAAGGGCCAGAATGGTTTGAGGTTATCTTACTAGAATTTTACAGTGGCTGAAGACAAGACACAGTCACACTACAGAAGTAGAAATGGAAACAAGTGAATGGTTGCAAGTCATTCTTGAGAACACTAGAGGGGGAGGACAGGCAGAGACAGAGGACCATGTCTTAGGGAAGTAGGGGAAAGACCACAGGCTTGTGTTTGGACAAGTTGACTTGTGGCTGCTTTTCAAACACTTATGTGGGAGTTTCAGGAAGGCAGAATAGAGATTTCAGAGAAAACTGGAGGTTAATAGTATGTTATAATCACTGAAGTGTGCTCATTTTATTTTTGTATAAAGGGAGTTGGTGTGAGAAGAGAACCTTAGGTTGAATCTTAAACTTCTAATGACCATGGAGAAAGACGTACTAGAAAAGACAAAATGCTGGGTAAATTTCTGGAGGCAGAGGCAATAGTGAGGATATGGTATGAAAAAATTAGAGAATAGTACAGCCTCTGAATGTTTGAGTTATAATAATCATTACTTACACAATATTCTTGTGATCTTTCAAGAACTTTATAGAATGCTGTGGGCAAATTAAAGATTGAAACTGGTGAGGTGAGTAGGATCTGAACTGAAGAAAACAAGCAAACTTGTAAGAGCTCTGGTTGTGATGATTAAGAGGAAGATGGGGTAGGAACTGGAATGAGAGGGTAGAGCTTTCTTAAAGTGAAAAAAATAAAAACCAAAACCTGATGTTTAAATGTTAGGTGAAGGAACACATTGAAAGGAAACAGATGGATGAGAAGAGCTGTAATGCATAGTATGGGATTCCTGAGAAGCAGCAGAAGATAGGAATTAAAACAGGGTTGCCTTAGTTATGAGGAAAAAGTTACATCTAACGGAACAAGGGTTAGAAGTGCCATCTCAGGTTTCTAAGCAGGAAGTGAGCTGGTTTTTCTTGCCACCTCTCACTGAAATAGGAAAGATTATTTTCTAACAGTGAGGTGAATGCAGGGAATTAAGAGGTTTGCAAAAAAAAAAAAAAAAGGAAGTCTTGATTAGTTGAAGTCTGAAGGAGATAATTTAGAAATACAGTATTAAGTCTAAATTTCTTGGGTGCTTCATCAAATATGTTGTTGTAGTGTTTTAACCTTAGTTACCATGTATCTATAATGCTTTTGCTTATTTGTTCACTTATTTGTCACTGTGTCTCCCCTAAACTTGACAGCAAGTACATTTTAATTGGCACTGTTTTCCTAAACTCCTTAGTGCTGATCAAATGTGGGTCCTCAAATACTGACACATGTAGAAATGAATAAAACTTCTGTATTTAGTTGCAGCAAACTTTAAAGCAAGCTTCCCTTAGATGCTATGTTTATTGTGTGCCTAAGATTATTCTATGTGGTTTACTGAACACATTTAAGCCACAGAATAACTTACTCAGGTCGGTACTACTATCGATTCACTTTTCCAAATGAAGAAACTGAAGTACACAGAGGTGAAAATGTAAGGTCCCACAGGAGTTAAGCAGCAGAGTCAAGATCTGAAGCCAGATAAGCTATCAAAGGGTCACGGTGTGAGTTGTAATAAGGCCTCTCTAATAACCAAGAGTACAAGAATGGATCAATACATTAGCAATTATAATATTGCCTGGAATGGGACTAAATAAAACTGAGGATATTTCTTATGTGTACTTCCAATCCTTTCCATCAACTAAAATGTGTAATTGCTGTTCAGGCAGAAGAAAACTTACATAATTATATGGTTATTTAAACCAATGAACACAACACGAATAAAACCAAAGCATGCTAATAATTTCATACCATAGCTGACTGATCAAAAGCATAACTTACCTTTATGGTATGGACACTTTCCTTGTGGAAACATTTATTAATAAAACCATTTCAATATGTATTCCCCAGAAATGAGTTGTATCAGTAGTGTCAGGGGACTTTAGGTTATCTCTGCTTCATAGTTTCTAAGTGTTATTTTAAAAACATGTAAGGATCTATTTCCACATTTTACAAAGTTAGATTCTCAGATCTGATGGGGGTAAAATATCAAAAGTGAAGAAAAATAAGTAACATTAGTCTGCAAGGAACAAATTATTTTTCCTATTGAAAGCTTCCTAAACCTCAGATACAATGTGGAAAATTTCAAATTTTAAACTATTAGAGGTAGTCACTACAATCAGTTCATCTGAGAAGTTGCATCATTATCACAAAAGTTTATTGAGTACCCATAGAACTCATGGCACCTTTATGGTGTTTACAGAGCTTTGCTTATATGCTGTCCTTGCCCTTTAAGGAGCTTACAATCTAGTGGAAAAAGACGGAGAAACGCAGTGTGATAGAGCAATGAATGAACACACTAGAGACTGGAAAAAAATTCCATAAATGTAAAACATATTCTGCAAAATGTGGGTTAATGGGGATGGCAAAGATGGCAGGTAGTCTTAGATATATCCCTTATTTCTTGAGAGATATCTGGAGTATTCAAGGGACCTATGAAGTTGAGAAAAACCAAGATGAAAACAAGACACTGTCTCTTGGCTGCCTCTTTGGCTCCCTGCAGCTGGGAGAATAAGATAGGACAGAGGTAAGGGGGAAATGAACCTTGCAGTACTCTTTTTGCATGTCTGAGTTGGCTGACTAGAACAAAGCTATTTATTTAGGTAACTCACTGTAGACAATCCTGAACTAGTTCAAAGGTGGAGGGAGGTAAGTTTCTGTGTACCAGTTCTGTGTGCAGTTTAGTTTTGCTTTAACTAAAACATTAAGATGAGCAAAACCATCCATCACCACTGGTTTGGATACAATAGACCTGGGAGAATTCCTAGTAACCTGGGCAGTGCACTCTGAACACTCTACTGAGAACGGCATTTGTGCAGAATACACTTATTTATGGAAGTAGCGCATTGGCAGATCCAAAAGGAAATAGCTGGAGTTAAATTTTATGTTGAGTAGATGGGCAACCTTTAAGGTACAAGAAGTATCATAAGACTGGGAAAGATTACTTTGACCCCAACCACAATTATGAGTCAAATGTTTAAGGGAACTCCTTCTTTAGCAAAGTCCAAGAGTTGTGTTGTATTGTTGTTCCTAAAGAATAAAGGTGGCAGTCAGGGGATTTAGCTCAGTAGTACAGTTTGCTTAGTATGCAAAAAGTCAATTATATTTTAATTGATTTTGTTTTCCTAAACTCCTAGCTTAACTCCTACTCCATTGTGAGTTCTCATATATTACCAAATGTAGAATTAAGCTTTCGCCTTTACTTTTAACAAACTTTAAAGGGAATTTCCTTAGATGATACCTAGGATTATTCTGTGTGCACGCATATGCACATACAAAGAATATGCAAAGGTGACTCACAAGGCTCAAAACTTGAGAACAATGGAGAGCACAGGGTACTGAAGGCATTACCTGGAAGGAAACTAGAGATCTGAGTGGACCACAAAAACTCGTAGGTTTATTATTGGAGTGCTCCCCCCACTCTGCCCATACTGGGGATTGAACTGCCTGCTTTCACTTTGAGCTACATCCTAGCCCTTTGAGACAGGGACTTGTTAAATTGCCCAGGCTAAGCTTCAACTTGTGATTCTCCTGTTTCCCGGAATGCTGGGATTCCATGAGAGTGGAGATTACTTGCTCCAAAGAGTAAAAACAGTTGGAATAAATCTTGAGGAAAGTTGAGAGAGTAACCATGGTCAAGGAATCAGTCAGCTACTGCTATGATCTGACAAGAGTTGAGTGCTGCCCGAGGCCACGTATGTTGTAATTTCACTGAGGTATTAATAGGGCAGAAACGTAGTCCGACCTTAGTTGGGGGGGCAGTGATACGGAAAATGACTAGGGTTAGGGTCACTAGAACCTCCATGATTAAATTCTTGAGTCTTTGTAAGAGGGAGTGAGACAGTACTTCCTGTCTCTTGCCATGTGATGCTCTGGGTCACCACAGGACTCTTGACAGCAAGAAGGCCATCACTAGACATGGCCCCCTGACCTTTGGTCAGAACTCTTGACTCCAAATAAACCTTTTCAAAAAAACTTATGTAGTCTGAGGTATTCAATTATCAACAGTAACGACAAATACAAAACAGAGTAACAGCTATACATATCAGAAGTAAAATATAATCAAGGAAAAGAAGATTTGTTTGAAGAGTAATAGAAAAATGAAAGTGGAAGAGATAATAAAATATCTTTACAAATAAAACTGGAAGAACTGTCTAGAAAAGCTAAGTACCTGGCATAGGCAGCATAGATAGAAGATAGAGAAATTGGGGCAGAGAGAATGTAAGTGATAAAGGAATGCTGCAGTCCTATGGCAGGAGGTAGGTCAGAAAGAACCTGTAGGAACAATTTTCTCCACTCAGCTGCTCTTATGCAGAGAGTAGTAGCTGACAAACTTTCTCATCTCTTTTAAGATGCACTATAGAACCAGATGTGGTGGCACATGCCTGTAGTCCAGCTACTGCAGAAGCTGAGGTAGACTTACTTAAGCTCAGTAAAGAGGCCAGCGAGACTCTCTCTAAAAAAACCCAAAAAACCTGAAAAATACCCCTACAGTCACCATTGTGTACCTTCACTTGCAGCAACCTGATTTTCAATTTTATTATTTTTTGAGACAGAGTCTCATGATGCAGTCCAGGCTGGCTTCAACTCAAAATCCTCATCTGCCGGGATTACAGATGTGTGCACCAGGCACAATCGTACTACTGAACTTTTTTTTTTGGTGGTGCACAGGATCAAATTGAAGATCTTGTGCATGCTAGGCAAGCACTCTACCAAGCTACATCCCCAGCCCTAAAAAAAAAAAAAAAAAAAAAGCCACACTCAAAAAAAAGTTCCTTAAATGTTCAAAATGTTACAGGTATGGACTTTGCTGTTATCTGGAAAATTGGATCAGAATGTCTGTAAAATTTCCCCCTCTAGCCTATTAAACTACTGGCTTCCCTTTAATGAACGTAAGTAGTCAGAAGTAAAATCTGTGTAATACTCCTATCTAGGTCTTCAAAATAATCAACAGTAATTCTAAGTGAAATTTTACACATAAAAAGAAAATAAACTCTGGTAACTGCCTTTGATGAAAGGTAAACAGGCCTGTTTATATACAAGATAGGGGAAGCTGCAAACTTGTTTTGCACTGGTTCACAAATTTAACTTAATTCTAGAGAAGTAACTGTAGAGAAGTAACTGGAAGCACTGCACAGTACGGGAAAGAGATCTGTGCCTTAGCCGGCCCTTAATAGCTGTGTGACCTGGGCAAACCACCTTGACCAGTCACTTGAAGGGGAAGGCTGGGGCAGATCATACAGACTCCCACACATCCCTTAATAAAATTTATGAAAACTATGTATATGCACTTTTGGAGGGAAGCTGGCCCAATTTTCACTAGGTTCTCTCAGGTAACTGATCCAAACAAGAGGCTGCACTACATACAAGTTAATCACTACTAAACTGATCCAGTTCTAAGTAACTATATTCCCTCACGTTAGATACTAAAGTTGCCCAATATTCCCTGGCAAACATACCCTGTTTAACACCCTCCCTTGATTCTGAGCAAGATCAGTGAATATAATGAATATAACTAATCCTTATGTGATCAGTCTAGAATATAGGCAAGGTGAAGGGATTTTGCAGGTATAATTAAGCTATCTATTCAGTTTGGCTTTGAGTTCATCAAAAGGGAAGTTATCTGGGGTTAGAGGACTGAACTACTCAGCTAAGCCCTTTAAGTGGATGGGCCATCCCTGAGATCAGAAATTTTCCTGCTGGACTTGAAAAAGCATGCTGCTATGAGTTCTACAGCTACAAGGAAATGGATTCTGTCATACAATCATTAAGAGCCCCAGATTCCAGAGACTGCAGCTCCGGCTGACACCCTGACTTTTACTGGGCCCTGAACAGAGGATGTAGCTAAGGTGTTACTGGATTCCTCAGAAACTGAAGTAAGAAATAAGTCATGTTTGAGGTAATGTGTTATACAGTAATTAATCTTAAAAAGCCAAAAACAGCTTAATTTCTGTAACTTTTTTGAGACAGACTTGCTCTGAAGTCTGAAGGCTGGCTTTGAAATATGTGGCCTAGCTTCAAACTTAATGGGGATCCTCCTACCTCTGTGTCCTGAGTGCTGGAATTACAGGCATGTACCACCAACTGAGGCAATGAAAAATTGGAAAAGGGTGTCCCATATAGTACATTAATGTTACAATAAACCCAGTCATTTTATAATGCAGTTATACCTTTAAAGGAACACAGAAAAGCCTATGATTGCAGACAAGGTAAGACTAAGTGATACTCCCTGTCCCCAATCTCTTCCAAGTGTACTTATAAAGACTTGCTGATAGCTTGACCTACACGAAATGTTCCAGATCAGGTCCAGAGCAATATAGAAAGTACTAATTCCAGCACACCACACTATTACTGAAGCTCTGGAAAATCAGAAATCATATTTTTAAAGTTTTATTTTAGCCTAGAACTTCTCACACACCTTAATATTTTTATTTTGTAGCACTTGAGAAGCAATGAGGGCTCAAAAAAGGCAGTTTAATAAAGATTATTTAGCTTATTACTCCATTTTTTTCCCTCAACAAATGTAATGGCCTGTGTTAATGAATCCATTTCCAAGATCACTAAAGAATTAAAAAAAAAAAATAGTTGTTTAAATCAGTTAACTGAGGTGAATGGTACCGAAACAATTCATATACATAGAAAAACCTATCTTAGAATTATATTAGAAAATCAATGCTCCATAAGAGCAGGTAGCCCTTGTACTTAAGAGACGTTAATATCAATTTTATTTTATATATAAGTATTCTACAAAATAATTTGGCCTACTATAAGCTTACTGGCTTACTCTGAACCAGACTGTACAGAAAAACAGGAATTAGGCAAATATGGACCTCTTAGTAACTAAAGCCTTCTGTAACCATGGTTTGTATATAATCTATTACTTGGAGCCGTATGTTGAAATTATATTAATATTTAAAATATGGCTCAAGTTGCCTCTCCTAAGTTTATTTGGCTGGACAGTGAAGGATGGCCAAAAGCTTAGTTTGAACAGGGAAAATGCACAAGTAGAGATGGTGTCAACCAAACCAATTCAGCAGGCTGAAACACTTATATATTCATACTGGAATTATAGATCTTATGAAATTCTGTGTTATGTTGGTTCTAGGTAAAATTTAAGAAAAATAAGTTAATAGAAGAAATTGAGTCATACTCTAACAATAATTAAAAAAAATCCACACATCACACACACACCCCATGTAAAACATTGCTTTAAGTTTTAATGTTTATTTCCCCAAGACAGCCTAGCCTGCACTCTACTTGGATAAATTTTACAAGCTAGTTTTCTGCTGCTTCTAATTTTAAACTTTAACCATGTTTCTGATGACAAGGAATGCTGCAAAAATACTCTAGTTCAACAAAGAGTTATGATCACAAAATAATTTTTATCCATTCTACAGTGTTTCAGAATTACCAGTTGATTTTTAAACACAAAGTAGATATAGATGCTAATGGTGGCTAATCTGGTATGTTTCTTATAGCAAACTGTTGTTCATGCAACACTTGTGCTCAAAGGGGAAGGCACAGGATTCCTACAATGAGCCACCTTATAAAGAGTTTTTATTTTTACAAATTAATTTATGTCACATTTAATTTAGTGTGCATAACCTCAAAACTGAGGCATTATTCCAATTTATAAAAAACACTTGCATAACTTTTATGCAAGTTTTAAAAATACAAAGTTTTCTCCCTAAAGTGGCTCAAAATAGATTGTTCATGGCTGCCTACATCTAAGATAAAAAGATTCTAAAACAACTGAACAGATTAGGCATATTATTAAAGGTGTTCAAACCATTACTTGATTTGTACATGTACTCAAACCTCTTCATCGGTCTTTATTCAGCAGTACATATGCACCAAATTCCATTTTAGAAGTTTCCATATCATTTTCATAGAAAACAAAGTTTGAAAACAAGTAACATTTAAACACAGCACGGTATTCTATCACAACTGAAACTTTTTCTTCTTCTTCTTTACAGGACTCAACGAAATCTAAAAATGAACTATGCTGTAGATTTATCTCATGCAAAGATCTTTATGTTATCTCTGAAAATGAAAAGGATGGCCTTTTAAGCACATTTTACCGTTTTATACTATTATGGCAACTTGTGTACTGCAACACAGTCTATTTTGAGGGAAATTTATGATTTTTTTCATGCAAAAATCTACACAAATTAGTTTTGATGATATGGAAAGCTTTTCATAGCATCAAACATTCATCTGGTGCAAATGCACAGGGAAACCTTCCTGAAAAGTTTTTTGACTTTAGAAGCAACTAAAAAAGCCATACTAGGTAAATAAAAACAAAAACAAACAAACAAACAAAAAGGGTTGGGGGGAGGAGAGGGAAAACCGAAAACACAGGCTGCAGAGTAAACCAATGTCTGCTGCTAAACCGGTCTTTGTTTTCATGTCCAGTGTACATTAACACTTGTGATCTCACTCTGATGATTTACTAGGTTTGTTATCAGCCCCCTGAAGGCGAATCAAGCTTGCATGCGTTCACATACAGCACCACACCACACTCTCGTACACAGTCACTCCAGGACTAGGAGTCTGCTTCATGAGTGAAGAGCCCTAGATTTGAAAGATGAACCTGGCTCTTTATCACTGGGCCAGACATTCATTCACCAATGTCCATTCACACACTGCTTCCTAGCAAGGCCTGGGCTCATTTTCCTTGACTTTTATGGGCATTCTATTCTCTTTTATGCTTACAAGGCTTGAAGATGACAGTACTTCACTTTCCCCTCAACTGATAAAGAGAAAGTCAATGTTCCTTCTCAGGCACTGAAGATCTGTGACCTGTAGCCCTTTTTACTTTGAACAACCTAAATAAGCATCCACGTAAGTTTTCATTACATTTTGCCACTCATTCTCACTCGCACCCACTCGCCATCTTGACCTCATTTGGGCATTTTCGGTGATTCCAAATGAAATCTTCACATTTTCTTTCCCGATTTAATGCAGCAGCAGATCCCATGAGCCAAGCTTGATGGATCAAACCTTTTTATATATATGTATATATATACGTATATATATATATATATCTCAGTGCTGCATTGTACCTAACTTCCACAACATCTCTCTAAAACTGGAACCCTTCTGTTGGTACATTGGCAGATGAATTGAAACCAAATGTTCCACCTTGAATCGCCTCTGGAACAAGGCTAGGATCTTCATCAATCTAGGGGAAAAGAGAAGAACATGGTAATTAATTTTAATGTATACATAAACAGCATTATAGTACTATTTCCATTTCCCTTTAAGAAAGCTCTAGATGATGCCAATAATGTACCATAATCCTTTAGAAAGCTGAAACATTTTGCAAAGTTTTTTTTTAAAGAGACAACTAAAGAAGAGAATTAAGAGACTATGCAAGATAGAAATATTCCAAAGAGGGCTGGGGTTTTAGCTCAGCAGCACAAGCACCTGATGAGCAGGCACGAGGTCATGAGTTTGATCCCCGGTTCCAAAAAAAGGAAAAAAAAAAACTTTTACCCAGAATTATTCCAAAGAATGAAGTAGCAGTAATAAAGTGAAGATCCCATATCCCATACCCAGAGAGTGAACACACTCACTGTTCTCTTTCTGCAAACTAGTACAGTAAGTATAATCTTTGGCAAATCTTTTTGTTGTTGCTCTGGGAATTGAACCTGGGGCCTTGTACAACTAAGCATATACTTTATCACTGAGCTATACCACTATCCTAGTCTAGTTAACCTTTTACTAGCAAGTGGTGACAAATTATTTATATAAGAACTTAAACCAGCAAGATTATGTTTACTAATTTATATGGTTTATATCTAATTTTTTTCCAAAATCCACATAATTACCAACCTACAGCGTATTATTTTTGAAAAGGCAGTTGCTTTTAGATTTATCTTTTCAAAGAGGTCATACTAAAAATAATTCTTTAATTTCAACTAATTTACAGTAACACTCTAAAAATATTTTGTATATTGTATCTTATACTGTATATTGCCTTGTTTTTTTGATGATTACTTTCATCTATTATCTATTTTGATCACCAAATAACAATGACAATATATACAAATATGGATTAACTACCGTCATAAAGGATTGTCAATGTTTTCTAAATTTACAAATGTTATGCTGGTATCAATTTAAAACCATGAGAACTATAAAGAAATCAAGTAAAAATAAAGCCTGATTCATCAGTTAAAAAAAAATTGCTTTACATTTGCTATTACATCTAAAACATCTCACAGGATTTTGAAACACACAAAATATTTGTTTCCAAAGCAATTGACATTGGTTTGGAAAATGTCCATACAGCAAGTGATAGTGACCAACACACACCCATTTTAATTCTATTGAAAAAATACATTTGTGTATATAACCTAGCTTACTCTACTATTTCATCCAGAGTTTAAATTCATATAGAAAACTAAGAAAACTATAAAAATATTAAATACATCATCTGAAGAGAAGAACTGATCAATGATCTCATAGGCCAATTTGTAGATGTCTTCATTTTCGTGATTTTGAAGTTGTTCAATTTTCTCCAGTCCTGCAAGAAATTTTAGGGAATGAAACAACGGTAATGTTTAAAAAAGAGCACTGACTAATTATAAAAACCTTGGAATACATAATCTAATTATTACATTGCACAATTTTTGGATTAGAATTTTTAGCAATCTATTAGGTTAACCATAAATATAAAACTATTTAATATTAATGTATGGCAATTTGTCTTTAAAAGATTATGAGTATCTAACAACATATACAACAGGACAATTACATATAACCACAATTAAACATAATTACATATAACCAATATTTAGAAAGATAGGTAAAACTGTTTCATTACAAAGCTTTCCTAATTTCTAGCATTTGCAAAATTTCCCTAGTAAAAGAGTGTTTAACAAAAATTGAAGATACTGGTATGATGCCTTAGACATGTGTTATGTGTACTAAAAAAATGATCATGATTAACCACAGTATTTCAGGAGAAAAAGAAATTTTTCCTGTAAACACTAAAGAGTAGAGTAAATCACAGGCATAAACATCAGAAAAATCCTACATACACTGCTGATACAAACTGAGTCTCGTTCTACTTTATAGAAATAATCTTAAGACCTCTGCAACAGAATGTTCCTTTATGAGATTTTTGTATCTGAGGAATGGAAGATAAGGACTCATTTTCTTACTCTAAACTCTTCTTATAGTGATCCTTCTATTAAAAAATTTATGACATACAAGCTGAGGACTTGCAACTTCATTTTTTTTCAGAGGTTTACAAGCACAAAATTCAAATGTCCACTTATATCCACAGGGACATTACACAGCTTTCTAAAACTAGAACTATCAAAACTTAATTTATTATCTGCCATCTTCATTTAAACTGTCCTATTACTTTTGTGTGTGTGCTTTTTTGATACAGGGTCTCACTATATTGTTCAGGCTGGCCTTGAACTCATGGTGATCTTCCTCCCTGTCTCCAGAGTGCTGGGATTACAGGTGTACGTTACCATACTCAGCTTGCCCTATGATTCTTACTTGGTGACAACCAATAGTAACTTGAAATCTGAGAAAGCTTATTTTCTTCTCCTTCAATCAAATCTCAAAAACTTTATTCATTCCTTGAAGCCTGTTTTTTTTTTTTTTTTTTTGTACCAGAGATCGAACTCACAACCGCACTTGCCAGGCAGGCAATTATGTCACACTGAGCTAAATTCCCGGCCCTGTCATCTTCTGTTTGTCTCTATTATTTCTGCTTTCATTTATTGTGGGCTGAACATTGTATATTGGGAGATAGTGGGAGACTATTGGTCTCCCTGCCTCTTGTCCCCAAAGACCCAATTCCCCAGATATCTGAGGATATAAATACATCAACACCCTAGATAAAATCTTCCTGTGACTTGTCATACTTATGGCAGAATCCACTGAAAAGTTTATAATATATGTGTTCCCAGGACTTATTTCTAATGAAGTAGGCAGTGCTCAGGGACCTATATTTTTTATGTTAATATATAAAAATGTTTTAGTAAATAAATGTTTACTTAATAAAAAAAATCTAGTCATAAAAGTAACTATGACTATTATTTTGCCAGCATAAACTGATTCCCTAATGCGATTTCCCCATCTCTTGCTCCTAACTTGATATTGCTGCATCATTTTTTGTTGCTCCTCTTCTCATGTTGGTAACTTTAAGAATACCTATTTCTTATTACATTAATTTTGAAGTTTCCTGACTATCCCATTTAGTTGATTTAAGCTCTATTCTTTTGGTTACCTTTTTCCTTTATTCACTTTGCAAATTCTGTTGGAAATATCTTTACTTTTATACTTATCTTGGTGGATAACATTTACATTCCCTTAAGTAATTACAAATGGGACTTGCATATTTTGCCTGTACATTAACATATATCCAAGTTGGCTCTGGTACACAGACTGGGTTCCTAATGACCTACACAATGAAGTACCTGTTGTGCTATAAGGCTTGTAAGACTTCACAAGAATCTGGTCATTGGTTGTTTCTCCAGCTTCATCTCTTAGCAGTTTTCTACTACATACTTCATGATTCAGCAACACAGAACTACTTATAATTTGCTGAAATGCTATATCGTACTTGAGACTTTGCTCATGGTGCTTTCTGCCTGGAACACCTTTCACCCATTTTAACAATTTTTATCCATCTGTCAAAATTCAGCTCAGATGTCACTTTTTGCTTCTTCCAGGATGGAATAGGTATCTCATTTTGTTGTATATTTCTATTAGGATAATCAGCACTTTAAACCAGTTCGTATTTATTTTCAAGACTAAACTACATGCCTCGAGGGAAAGGACTGTTTTGTTTACCACTGTCTCCCAGTGCCTTAGCTCAGTAGCTGTTTAACATATGGCAGCAATCCTAAGCACATGCAAGAGGCTGGGCAAAACTGCAAAGACAGAATGTATTACTTATTCCATTACCTATCAAAACCAGAAAACTACAAAAGTGCTGCAATTGTCAGGAAATAATTGTAGTTACTAAAAAAGAATATTAAAATGTGGCATAATAGCTAATAAACTTACCTCCACATTCTTCTATAAGATTGGCTATGGTTTCTGCCTCATCTTCAGCCATTTTTAATATATTACTTAGTCCATCAAGTACTACTTGCACAACTTGTGCATCTTTTACAGTCAACAAATTGCAAAAAGGTGGGATAACATTTTGCTGGATAAGGTAGGCCACCTGAAGAATAAAAATATCATAAAATAATGATATATAGGTCAACTTTGTGTACTATAATATTTTAATAGATTAATTCTGGCTTCAAAATTTTGTGTATGGAAACACGACCTCATTTCTCTCACATTAGCAGACATTATTAATGTAACTTCCTTTTTAATTTTAATATAGCAAATTTATTTTTCTTGAATTTAGGGGGGGAAATGAAGTAATCACTCACATTCAACATTTCTTTGCTATGAGGAAACTTCCTGTAAAGATCCTTTCCCCTTATGTGTCAACACATGATAAAATTAGTTAAGCAGAAGGCTACTTTTTAAAAATCAATGATTCAATGTGACAGCATCTACTGAGTCTTTGCTATAATTTTTATCACGCTAATATGCTTGCCCACCTCTCAATTCACCATTCTGCTGATTTCATACTGTAGTATTTTCCAATCATTTAAATATTTTATTTCCATGCATTCACTTCAGTTCTGGTATGTATTCATATTCAAATTAACTCATTGCTTACAATTAGTCCAGTGTTCTTTTTTTAAGTCCACAGCTTTTTTGTGATAGTTTTCAACTGACTGACACTAAGCTCCAAATTTACTTTTTAACTATCTGCTCTGCCACTCAGCACAATATTCAAGCTTTGCCACTTGTACGGCCCTGAAAGGGAATGCCTTCTTAAACTGTATACCCTAAGCATCTCATATTCCCTTTAGCTCCTATCCCCAGCTGTCTGGGTGATTTTAATTTCTCATTTCTTTTGTTGCTGCTACTGACTGATTGACTGATTTGATGGTACTAGGGGTGGGGTTGAATCAAGGGGTGCTTTATCACTGAGCTACACCCCAACCCTGTTTTATTTTCTGAGACAGACTCTTTTCTAGGTTGCCCAGGCAGAACTTGAATTTATGATCTTTCTTCCTCAGCTTTGCAGTGCAGGGATTATAGGCATAAGTCACTGTTCCTGGCAATGTTTTTGTTGTAGTTCATGTTAGAATCTGTGAGACAGTTTTCTTGTGTCATATTAACCTTATAATTCTGTTTTTTTCTGAATACCAAGTGAAATGATGATAAAAATGCAACCCCGACTATAGGCTTCATGATCTTACTATGGATCAGATAATTCTTCTAGGGGTTTGGCGGTATGGCACAGTAGTAAGGTACTTGCCTAGTACATACGAGGTCTTAGGTTCAATCTCTAACACTGAAACAAGGTAGAGAAAGGACACTTATCTTCTATAAAACATGTGATAGGTCTATGTAAAAAACAAAAGAACTTCACAGAGGTAGAGCACATGCATGTGTGAACCCCTGGTTTCTATTTCCAGCTTAAAAAAAAAAAAATCACAAAGTTATCTTGGTCTTATTCAAAATCATGATTTAACTTAAATCTAAATATGATTATCTATACTGTTATTCTTTATCAGTTTTGAGAAGTAAAGGCTCAACTTACTTGATCTTTCCTTCCACTAATTGTTAAGTTACTTATGGCCCAAGCAGCTTCTTTCTGAGTGCCAAAATCCCCCTGCAAAAACAAAAACAGAAACAAAGCAAAAGACTTCTAATTGCAATATACAACAAACTGGGAAAAATGTATTTTGAGATAATTCTTCAACTCTTACTTTCCCCAGTTTTCCTTCTAACTTTTTAATACATATTTTTTACTTAAAATATACCTTGAACTACACCCAGTCTACACTAAGCAAATATAAACTTTTTGTGAAGTCCTGGAAAGACTTGGCATTACTGTTGATGAAACTGACAATAAAATGAGTAAGATTAGTAAAGACAAATTTGGAAAATTCCATAATTTCATTATAAACTGCACGTTAAAAATATTTTAAAATAAATATTTCAATAAATTACTGTACACACCCTTTCCCCTCAAGTTAAAGCCAGCTTCACATAGGATTATGATTGGAACTGTAGGTTTAACTTACAATCAAACTCTTGAGTTACAATCTGAATGCCGCCAGCTTGTGTGGTTGTAAACAAAGACTTGCAATGCCAGAAAAGCAACTTAAGCATGCGTAAGCGTCAACCTGAGCCCAGGTGCTCATGTTTGTGAATATAGTTTTAGTCAGTGCTTTATATAATCACTACGATTACTACTATTAAAATGGTTCCAAAAATGCTAGAAAACAAGCTAAAGATGAAAAGGAAGATAGCAAAAGCAATCAGAAATGTGAGAGTGGTATTCATGTGAACAATCTCACTAATATGCACAGCATGCCGAAATCCACCAGCTCAGCAATCTTACAGAGAAAACATTTATATAACTTGTGTTACTAAAGGTGTTACTCAAATTACTAAGTCTTGATCAGCAGTGTTAGTCAAGGTAAAAAGGCCATTACTAGTGTGGATAAACAAAAGGTGGACAGCAGGTTATATCCTGATCTGTAAGTTGTGAAAAAGCTAGGAGTACAAATGCAGATCTCATAAAGGGAAATTCATCAACAAGTGATAATGGTGAAACATTTTATGCTAGTAAGGGGTGGCTTTGCAATTTTAAAGCAAGTGTAACTAGGCACAGTGAAGCAGCCAGTACTGATAAAAGGGTTGCTGAAAATTACATCTTAAGAAGTATTTAGAGAATAAAGGTTTACCACCCAAGGTTCTCCTTATATGGACAACGCTCCTGCTCACCCATGAGTTGGAAGAGGAATTGGTTGAAGAACTGCCATGACTTTCTGTTGAGTTCCTCCTACCTAATACAACTCCTTTACCGCAGCCTATGAACCAGCAGGTTCTAGCTAACTTTAAGAAGCTGGACACTGGACACATGGTGTGGTGTGAGGTAAGGCGTGCAAGCGCCAGACCTCGTTTTCATCATGCAGAGAGCTTTACTGCCAAGATGGTCAATGTACCTAAAACCCAAAGGACTTTGCGTAAGCGTGGCAAGCACCAGCTTCACAAAAAGACCCAGTGTAAGAAGGACGAGGGTTCCCGGTATGCCCAAGGAAAGAGACGCTGTGATCAGAAGCAGAGTGGCTACAGTGGGCAGACCAAATCTACTTTCTGGAAGAAGGCTAAAATGATAAAGATGGTGCTGACACTTGTGTGTGTGGAGGCTAACCGCAGATTGAAGAGAATGCTGGCAATTAAGAGACACAGGCATTTTGAACTGGAAAGAAAGAAGAAGAGAAAAAGAAAAGTAATCCAGTTTTAAACTTTGTGCTTAACCTTGAGGGAAAAATGTTGAAGCTATCACACACCTGTAATCCCAGCACTCGAGAGGCTGAGGTGGGAGGGTGGTTACAAGTTCGAGACCAGCCTGGGCTACAAAGCAAGCTCAAAGCCAGCTTGAACTGCAGAGTGAGACCCTGTCTCAAAAGACAAAAACAAAACAAAACAAAACACAACAACATAGAGGCTATGGGAAGATAAACTGTAGGAAAATAAATGTAGTAGTAATCATACCTAAAAAAATTAAAAAGGCCAGGGATTTAGCTCAGTGACCTAAGCACCTGCCTGGCAAGCTCAAGGTTGTGAGTTCAATATCTGGTACCAAAAAAAGGAAAAAAAAAAAAGAAGCTACACACCAAGGAACTGTTTCTCAAGTGCTTCCAGATGGTCTCAGATACAGATTTAACCATTAAAAGAGTTCTGGAAGGAACATTACAACATTTTTTCCTGTGTGTGGTTAATTGAGAAATTCTGGGCCAATGCCTCTCTAAGGACACTGAGATCTGCCTAGAAGAAAGTGTGGCTTAAAATTATACAGGAGAGAGACTTTGAAGGCTACATACAGGATCCTGATACTGTGATTGATGACACTGTCACTACAGCAGAGTCCATAGGCTTACAGATGGACAGTGGTAATGTTGAGAAACTATCTACAGAGGAACCAACAACTTCTAGCTGAGTAACAGAGAATGGCAGCTGAGGAATTCTCTGAAGAGGAGGGGAGTATTAACAATCAGAGCAGCAAAGTTCTTCTGAAATAAAGGAAGTCATATCACACTACAGAGTGGTATTAAAGAAAAGACAGAAATGGAAACCTTATACCAGTTTTTTGTTCTGAAAGTGCTGAGACCTATTGAGCTACAATCAGGTCCTAGTGGACTACAGACTCTCCCAAGCAAAGGACACCAGAGAGCCAGATTCCTGGTGTTCTTATAGGGACTCTCTTTCCAAACAATAACCACCTTCCATTTCATCCTCCCTTCCTGAAAACCAGAGATGTCAACTTAATGGTGACTACAGTATAAAACTGTTGTTTCTGGTAAAGTAGGCCCACTTTGTAACTTTTTGGTGAATACACTAGGAAAATTATTAGTGTTTCTGGCAAATTATGCACCCTTATTTTTCAACACTTTCGGGTTTTTCTTGTTGTTGTTTTTATTATTTTTGAAGACAGGCTCTAACTTGTGAAGGCTGGCCTTGAACTCAGAATCCCCCTGCTTTGAAGCTTCCTGAGTAGCTTATTTTAACATGTGTGCCACTGAACTCAGCTAAAAACACAGAAGCTAAAAATATAGAATGCATGTGTGTGTGTGTATATGATTTACTGACCTCACCTTTGAGAATTTTCCAGGAAAACAATTTTTAAGTAAGTAATATTATACCTTTCCTATATATGATCATAGCAGCACCACAACAGTGCAAACAAGTATAATCCTTCAATGGGAAACTGTCATAAAACAGTAAAATCTCCATGTTTATTTGTAGCTCCAAGAATCCTAAATACAGCCTGAAAAAAAAAGTAAGCTATTCTTTTAAGCATTATTATTTTTACCAATATAGTAAACTGCCAGGACATCTCAAATGTCGCCAATAGTAGAATGACTAATTATAACACATTCATTCAATGCAATAATATAAGACTAGGATGAAAGAGATAAAAACAGAAATGGAAAATAACGAAGTTATGTATTTATTGCTATCGGAGTGATCTCCAAGGATATGTTAAAAAAGAGATAATATAGAGTAAGCTGTTTTCTGTTTCAGAAAGAGTAGAAATAAGCATTTACATATAGATTTGCTTCTATTAAAAAAATGGAAAGCTAAACCAAAGACTAATAAAATGTCTATAAAGTAGAAAGAGAACAGGGAGAATGGGCAAAACTGAAATCAGATCATTATATATATATATATGCCTTGAAAACACGGTACTTAATCTAACAAAAATTCTGTAAGAAACCAAAGTCATCCCTTCAAATAAACAAACAGAAACAACCCATGTCTAGTTGGTGACTTACCAGACAGAATTAATTTTAAGTGACACATTATTTTTAAAAGTACCTTTCATTAGATTCATATATCCTAAAGATACAGGGGGAAAAAACCCTTAAAAGAAATCTTAAAAAGTATATTTGTGTGTCATATTAGTAGCAACATGGTCTTATTATTTTGATATAATAATTTATGTATATTTAAATATATATTGCCGGAGTCCAGCTGCGGCAGGGCTAGGGTTTCCCAAAAGTGGTCAGGGAGTCGGCGATTGAGACACAGAAAACACTGCACACCAGTCTGTGAGTGAATCTGAATCCCCTTTATTTTTTAGAAGCTGGAATATATATTTGCTAACCTTTGGCAGCCACCCCCAGCCCCAAGCAGGAAACGCCCCAGGCTTAGGGCCAGGCAGGGATAATCCTAAACAATAGGGGTTTTAACCTCAACCCCAAGCAGGAATCGCCCCAGGTTCAGAGCAATAGGTATCAATTAACATTTTAATCTTGACATTGAGTCAGCCCGGGAAATGCAAGCCGATGTAGTCGCAGGAGGAAGAGATGTGTGAGATTATTAGGCCACTCCCTACATTGCTTTCCTTATCATTTATGGGAGTGGCAGTCCCTGCAAGGACAGCGCCTGTCTTAGGTCAAGGACTCTTCACATGTACCCAACCAGGCCTTACCCGTCATGGGCCTGCAGGACAGCAATTGGTCCTGTGCCTGTCTTAGGTGGCCGGTGGTGTAACATATGGGTCCTAGTTGCCCGTCTCTGGCTGCCTGTCCAGTGTCTCAGGGTAGTTGTCTCA